>JAABOM020046793.1:0-53572 GCA_011800125.2 Solanum clarkiae | reverse complement strand
GGGTGGAAGAATCACCTAGCCAGGGACGATCCTATCACGGGTGGTAGCACAAGGGGTTAAGGAAGAACCTAGCTAGGGACGATCCCAATATAGTTTTATCACTGATCAGCTAGTCATTTGTATTACATACTATCCACAGATTATACAGTAAAGGTAAAGTGATATAAAGAACATAAAGTACATGATCCTAAAGTATAACCAAAGGTGGTCTCTTATCCTACACCAGGTCATAGTTTTATTTGAGTTGTTACTTCATATATAGTATTTCCTTCCTTACATATTCAGTATATTACCTTGTACTAACATCCCTTATGAGGGACCTGCATTTCATGCTGCAGGTAGAGGTTCTAGTAAATCTCCTCGGTAGGAGTACAAGACATCTAGTTGTTGATACCAAGCTCCAGGTTGGTTTGGGGCTTTGTTTGTGTCTAGATTTTATATGTTTGTATTGTACAGTTAGTCTAGGCGGGGCCTGTCCTGACCCTTGTCAATACTTTTCCTTATCTAGAGGCTTTGTAGACTATGTAAATTAAAGTGTGGTCATGTCTCGTACTTTAAACACTATGGCCCCAACGGCCTAGACATATGCATATCCTTTTGGCTTGTTATCAGTGTTTATTTTTCTTAAAGGCATGTCAAATGTGAGAATCTCTTACAATATGTATAGAAAGTGCATAGATACAGGTTGGTTCTCCTGGATCTTATCGGCAACGGGTTCTAGTCTTCTCTAACAGAACTTTGGGCGTGACATTACCTCTCATCGATAAAGAGGTGGTCTGTTGGCTAAGATAAATCATACTTCACCTTATAGGAACATGACTCATTTCTTATGAAGTAACCCTCCTTACGAGGACATGACCCATTTCGAAAAGGATTTCATGATAAAGTGCATCAGATGGATCCACTAGAATAGCAAGGGTAAAGTATAATTATATTTTTGCATATAGTTTGAGGAAAGAAATATGGACCCTTGAAGATAGTCCACGTCGATATCTCATCCATCGGTGCTAAGATTAATCCCAAGGAATACTTGAAATAATCACACATTAATTATAATATGAATAGCTTATAAGAACATGACTTGAGTTTTTCATAAACATGTCGTTCCTTTAATTTCCAAGTAGTTAAGGCTAACTTAAAACATGGATTTGTTCTTTCATGTACTCAACAATTAAAGTAGATGGATAGATGGATGTATTGAGTTTCATGTATGTAATGAGTATTTTCTTTAAAATCTATATCTATATTATGTATTTCTTATGTTGGTGACCATCATAAAATTGATTTACTGCATAAAGGATTTATTTTGAAATATTTCACACAACTCCATATACTATTTGCTAAAAATGGTAAGAATAAATTTAGGAGATAGGTCTGGAGCCTTGATGGTATGTATGAGCTTGTGATTTATGATTGTAGCCATGGTTTGAGAATGTTGATGATGATGTTTGAGGAAATTTTTGTTCTTGGAGTCTTAAGTGTATATAATTCATTCTAAAGGAATATTCTTAATCTATTGAATTGAGGGTTGATGAGATGAGTTGATGTTCTACGTCCGAAGAGAAAAATTGATGAGAAATCTTGATGTTTGATATTTATGATCATGTTGAGTCCTTTGAGGAGTATTGAGCACCGAAAATGAGTAACAGTGAGTCCCGCTCATGCTTATTAACTACGTGGCCAGCTTAGGAGAGGATTGGACTATGAAAACGGATGTTTTGATAGTCCCACAAGAGGACTTGATATTATAATAGATCCATAGATGTCATGTCCTTTACCCTGGCAAGGTACTGGGCGGATGCCACAACGACATCACTTCTTTTTATCAGCACTGGCTCACAGATGATGGTTATAGGTTCGAGAAACTCCTAGCTAGGTTCCTTATTGATAATACTCTGATGCTGATATGATGGTATGAGGTGATTGATGTTGATAAGTCATTGTCTATTCTCTATTCTTGCTTTACATGGACATTTGATATTTTGAGTGAGTATTCTGTAAGTTGATGTTATTTCATGTTTTCCACCCATATTGTTCACATTCAACCATATTACATTCCAGTATATTCCATGTACTAATGTCCATTCTGGGCATGCATCATTTTATGATGTAGATACAAGAGAAAGAGGATTTCAACTCGTGCATCGTTGAAGTCAAGATCATAACATTACAGAGTTGGTGATCTCTCATTGCATCCTGGAGGAACCTTTTAATGTTATTACTTTCATGAAGCATCTTTATTTTCTTGAGTTGGAGTGCCCATGGCTTGTCATGGCACCATCTAAATTGTTGAGTAAAGGCTTCATAGACATTAAGTAGAGGTTTGTCGAGTGTTATGTCTTTGAACTATACACAAATATGTATATTTATACATATAATGTCCTTTTATGTGAGTGCAATTCTTCTGTTGTCGAGCTGATGTGACGATAAGGCCAAGTGGTTCTCTTGGAGGCTAGAAATAGTCTCTGAGTTTCGGGCACGCCAAAGGTACCCTTCTGGATCATGACAAACTTGGTATCAGAACACAGAGTTCAAGTGTCCTAGGGAGTTTATAAAGTCATGTGTAGTAGAGTCTTGTTTATGTGTATGTTGTCAACCACACTTCATAAGCAGGAGGCTATAGGGCATTAGGAATTGTCTCACTTCCTTAATATTCCAAATTCGTGTGATAGAGTTAAACTATACGAAAACTTTCTTCTAATTCGTGCACTACGCAAAACCTTTTGACTATTCCTCGTTCACGAGGTGATAGAGATAGGAATGTTCAAACTCTTATAGATGAGATCTTTTGTGGTTAAGTAATTAGAGTGGTAGAGAGAATGTACCACACTTGAGAGAAGTTGACTAGTATGCTAAGTTGATTTACTAGAAAGAGTGTACTATTACTCGTATCAATCTTGCATCTGAGTTGTCTCTAGATGTACCTAGACCTTTTATTTTGATACTTTCTTTTGATGTTACCCATGAGAGAGAAATTTGTTTCTCTAAAGAGTTTAATGTCACCACCTAAGAGTGAGATGTGAGGTGACGTGCTGTTAAATTACAGTACATTTGGTACCTAAAACAAGGATTTTACAAGTTCTCAATTCAACTTTTTATGGTTTTTATGTGTTTTTGTGTTGTTATTGCAGAAAAGGTAGGTTAGCATGGTTTTGAAAGAAAGTTGCAGTTTTCTGAAATACAAGACATACAAGCTCTCCTACGAGTCATAGTCCAAGCTACGAGTCATAAAGTGATCACACAGCAAGGAACAGTGAACAAAAATTAGTAGTTTGCTAAGTAGAGCCCAGCCCTACTAGGCCAATCTACGAATCGTAAGTCTCCGTATGACTCATATAGGTGGGTTCGTAGCAAGAAACAGAGAGACAAAAATTTGGACCAAGAAATGAAGCCCTGAACTACGAGAGGAGCATAAGAGTTGTAGCCCAAGCAACGACTCATATTAGCAGATCGTAATAGTCAAGTCCAAAATGCCAAATGCTGACTACGAGACCCCAATTGTAACTCATAGGGTGACTTGTGAGTCATACCTATGCGACGTATGCCAGCTGTCTTTTCTATTTAT
Organism: Solanum clarkiae; assembly: GCA_011800125.2. Classification (NCBI taxonomy): domain Eukaryota; kingdom Viridiplantae; phylum Streptophyta; class Magnoliopsida; order Solanales; family Solanaceae; genus Solanum; species Solanum clarkiae. The sequence goes on along the minus strand of JAABOM020046793.1, from coordinate 50,007 downwards.
ATTTTAGGGTGTTTTTGTAACTCGTATACATAGATAAGGTTAGGTTTTCTTAAGGGTGGGGAGGGGATCGACATTCATATCTTCTTGTAAATATTCAAGGAGCATTTTTAGGGTTTAGAGTAGATTTTTATATTTCATTTGAAAACCCACATTTGGGGATTGCGAAACTCACATTGTACTCATCTTTCATTAATCCAAGCTTGTAGTTTGCAACTTAAAGGTGTTCTTGCTCTTCATTACTTTGGGTAAACTCTTAGTTATGTTATTTATTCACATTATTGTTGATTTTGCCTTAGACATGCATAGCTAAGCACCCAAAACTTGGGGTTGTGGGACGTTATCGGTGTTGTAGCACTGCTTCCTTTACTGGCAGATACTAAGTTCACGGTATCGAGTGGGTTGCTCCAAATTCTCCAAACCACGGACTATTCACAAGGCAACCTTTGGAGGATCCCTACCATTATATCCAAAATGATGTATTTGTTTTCAAGAGTGTCATGGGGACAAAATCTTTCTCTTGATATTGTTGGTTTAACAGTGTTTCCACTGTCATTGACTGGCAATATAGCTGCATGGTTGTCTGAGCTTCCTGTGGGTACCATTACAAGTTGGCCTGAGCTTCAGAGAGTATTCTTTGAAAGATATTTTCCAAGATTGAAGAAGTTGAAGCTCAAGGACCAAATCAACAACTTTGAGCAATTGTCGGGTGACTTTATTAGCACAACATGGGAAAGGCTAACCAAATGTTTGAGGATGGTCTCCGATCATAAGATTGTTGATGATGCCTTAGTTGAGACTTTCTATCAGTCATTTGACGAGAATAGTAAAGCTTGTACCGATGGAATCATGGGAGGCACATTCCTTGACCAACCTTTTGCATTGATAGTCGCAAGGATAAAGCAAGTGGTCAAAACAAAAAGTGCATGGGATCAGCGAGAGAGAGATGCGATGAAACCTTCCTGTGAGGTCAATTCCAACAATGAGCAAGCAAAGGTAAACGAAGAGATCATGGAGCAACTTGCTCAACTGAACACAAGCATGGACTTGGTTTTAAAGCAAAACCTAGCATGTGTCAAGGCAGTAACCCACTAACCTCTGAAAGCTCCCATCTATGACGATCCATTCTTTGATGAAGATGCATGTTTTGTAAGAAACCAAGCGGCGGGTTTTTGCAACAACCCCCAAGGGTCTAATTTGGACTATTGGAGGCAAGGCTCCGGGAATCAAAGTTGGAACTTCAACCGTGATGGGGTGTATAGAGATAATCGAGGCAGATACTATGAGAAAGAGAGAGAGTCAGATACCAAATGGGGAAGAAGAGAGGGCTACAAGAATGGTCCTTATGTACCATCTCACAACCGTGAGGTCGGGTCAAGTAACTCCAGTATCAAAGAGATTTTCAAAAAGTTGTTGAAGAGGACCGGCGACTAAGATAAGACTTTAAGGGAATAAAAGTGGATATTTCGAGGATTAACCAAAAAATAGAGTCTTACTAAGTGACGATTAAGAAACTTGAACAACAATTCGGACAAGTTTCATCGAAAATGAACCAACACCAAAAGGGAACCTTACCAACTAATAAGGTTCGAAATCCTAAAAATGAAGGGCATTGCATGGTGGTCATGACTCGAAGTAGCAAAAGTACCGTAGATTCCCTTATGCCAATGGTCAAAAATGGAAACCATAGGAAGAGAGGGAATGATAATACCAAGTCATAAAACACAGAAGAGCAACCCAAGAAATTAAAACCTTTCCAAGGCTCCCTCCTCCTTTTGCTCAAAGGCTTGGGAAGAGGAAAGAGGAAGGTAAGCTTGAACAGTTCTTGGCGATGCTTAAGAAATTATCAATAGACACTCCCTTAGTGGAAGCTCTTGAGAGGATGTCGGGGCATGCCAAATGGATGAAAGATTTAGTCAAGAAGAAGCAAAAAGTGAGCCAAGACCTCTCTTAAAATTTTCAACATTGTAGTGTCATCACTACAAAGTCTTTGGTGCAAAAGCGGGAAGACCCGGGTGCATTTACTATACTATGCACCATAGGAGAACTTAAGTTTGCTAAACCACTATGTGATTTGGAGGGCTAGCATTAACTTGATGCCTCTTGCTATATTTAGAAAGATCGATTTGGGGAGCCTTGTTCTCACGAAAATGCGGTTGTTGATGGCAGACAGAAAAGCCAAGAATCCTGTAGGGATACTATATGATGTACTGGTAAATGTAGATAAATTTATGTTTCCTACAGATTTTTTTATACTTGACAATGAGGTTGATTTTGTAGTTCCTATCATTTTGGGAAGACCTTTCTTAGCCACAGGTCAAGCATGGAAAAGAGCCTACTCACTTTCAGGCTTGGGAAAGAGGCAGTTGTGTTCCAAGTGGATCAACATGATGGAAAGAATTCTGAGTTCTAGGTCATTTCAATAATCTTAATGGGTGAGGACAGTGAAGAGGAGATCCCTATAGAATTAAGGCTCAGGTTGATCCTTTGGCGGCTGTGTTGATGAACTTCGATGGTGACAGTATTCCTGATTATGAGGAAACAGTGAATGCTCTTAGGGTGTCATTTGGGCCGAGGTACAAGTAAGGTGGGAGTTAGATTTACGCAACAGAGAAACACCACCTACGAAGCCTTCTATAGAAGTACCGCTAGAGTTAGGGTTAAAGGAATTACTATAGCATTTGAAATACACATACTTAGGAGAGAATTGTACATTGGTTGTCATCATTGTAGCAGATTTGAGTGAGGCTTAAACAGAGGCCCTTGCCACAGATCTCAAGAAGTTCAAAAAGGCCATTAGGTGGATAATTACTGACATCATTGGCATACCCCCTGGGATATGCACTCACAAGATTCACTAATCAAGGATTATATACCGAGTATTGAGCATCCAAGAAGGTTGAACCCCAGAATGCAAGAGGTAGCAAGGAAAGAAATCATCAAGTGGTTAGATGCAGGGGTAATCTATCCAATTGCCAACAGCGACTGGGTAAGTCCAATGCAGTGTGTTCCAAAAAAGGAAGGTATCACAGTGGCGCCTAATACGAAAAATGCGTTGATCCCCATAAGACTAGTTACCGGATGGAGAGTATGCATAGATTATAGAAAGCTCAATGTTTCTACTGAGAAAGATCATTCTCCTATGCACTTCATGGATCAGATGCTCGACAGATTGGCAGCGAAGGAATGGCACTATTTCCTTGATCAATATTCTGGGTACAATAAGATTGTTATCGCGCCCGAGGACCAGGAGAAGACAGCTTTCTCATGTCCTTATGGTACCTTTGCATTTAAGAGAATGCCTTTTGGACTATGTAACTCTCCAGCAACATTTCAACGACGCATGATATCTATCTTCTCTGACATGGTTGAGAGCACTATTGAGGTGTTCATGGACGATTTTAGTGTTGTTGGCCTGTCCTTTGAAGAATGCTTGTTACATTTGTGTGATATGTTGCAGAGGTGCGTTAAGAGTCATTTAGTGCTAAATCGGGAGAAATGTCATTTTATAGTCAAAGAAACCATCGTACTTCGCCACGAAATTTCAGGCAAGAGGATCAAGGTGGATAAAGCGAAAATTGAGGTTATAGAGAAATTGCCACCACCAATTTTAGTAAAAGGTATTAGAAGCTTTCTACGCCATGCCAGATTCTACCGGATCTTATAACCCTTGTGTCAGTTGTTGGAGAAAGATGCCAAGTTTGTTTTGATGATGCATACATGCACGCCTTTGAACAATTGAAAAGAAGGTTGACCACAGCACCCATTATCGTGGCTCTGAATTGGTCACAACCATTCAAACTAATGTGTGATGCAAGTGGGGTTGCACTAGGTATGATGTTGGGGCAATGAAGGGAGAGAATTCTCCATCTGATCTACTATGCCAAAAAATCACTAAATGTGGCCCAGAAAAACTATACAGTGATCAAACAAGAATTGCTTGCATTAGTTTTTTCCTTTGAAAAATTCTGGTCATACTTGTTGGGGGCCAAGGCGATTATGCACATAGACCATGCAGTGCTCAAATATCAGATGGCCAAGAAGGATGTTAAACCAATATTGATCAGATAGGTACTTCTCTTGCAAGAGTTTAACTTTATGTGATTGACAAAAAGGGGTCAGAAAATCAAGCACCGGATTATCTCTCTAGATTGGAAGATAAAGCTATGGTGAAGTTCGACGATGGTCGTGACATAAATGACTCATTTCCTGATGAGAGAGTTTTGGCGGCCTTACATAATCTTATACATTGGTTTGCAGAATATGCTAACTACTTGGTGACTCACATCATGACGCCTGATTTGAACACCCATCAATGTCGCAATTTTATGCTTGATGTAAAGAAGTTCTTCTGGGATGAGTCATATTTATTTCGCATTTGCGTGGATGGGATCATCCATCGATGTGTTTCGGGATTGGAAATAGTGAGCATCCTTCAAGTATACCACTCTTCATTGGTCGGCGGCCATCACAATGGAGCTCGAACGACCTACAAAGTGTTGTAGTGTGGCTACTATTGACAGTCTATACATCAAGATGCCCATGATTATGTAAAGTCTTGTGATAGGTGCCAAAGAGAGGCAAGAGCTTCACGAAGACACGAGCTCCCTCTAAATCCTATTTTATTCATAGAACTATTTGATGTTTGGGCCATTGATTTTATAGAACCCTTTGTTATCTCTCACGGTAACAAGTACGTTTTGGTTGTATTTGATTATGACTCTAAGTGGGTCGAGGTCGTGGCTCTATCAAATAATGAGGGTAAGAGTGTTACCAGGTTTCTCCAAAGAAGAATTTTCTCTAGGTTTGGTACACCCTGGGCAATTATCAGTGATGGAGTTTCTTATTTTTGCAATCGATTGTTCAAAGCTCTCCTTGAAAGATATGGTGTGAAGCATTGTGTGGCAACCCCGATCAAACCAGTGGGCAAATATAAGTATCAAATCGAGAAATAAAGCAAATCTTATCCAAAACGGTGACTGCGAATCGCACTAATTGGTCAAGGAAGTTGGATGATGCCATATAGGCAGGACTGCCTTCAAAACTGCCATCAGAATGTCCCCTTATCAACTGGTATTTGGGAAGGCCTGTCACCTGCCAGTTGAACTTGAGCACAAGGCATTGTGGGCATTGAAGAAGTTGAATCTAGATTGGCAGGAAGCAGCAACTTCTAGGTTGATGAAAGTGAATGAGCTTGATGAATTTAGATTGTGTGCATATGAGAGCTCCGCCTTGTACAAACAACGAATGAAAGTTCAGCATGATCGCAAAATTGAAGATCGTCAATTTGCCTCGGGAGATATGGTATTGCTGTACAACTCCAGGTTGCGCTGGTTTCCTGAAAAACTCAAATCTAAGTGGATAGGTCCCTTCAGAGTAGTGCGTATTTTTAGTCATGGAGCCATCGAGTTAGAAAGCAAGGATGGAAACACTTTCGAAGTAATGGTCAGAGGATCAAACGATACATGGGTGACATGGAAGAAATCAAGACAGTGGAAGATTGGGATCTTGATGAAGCATAAGCATAAAAGCTTTCAGTCGTGCTGCGACAATAAATATGGCGCTTCCTGGGAGGTAACCCAAGGTATGCCCCTTGCACCTTTTCTTTGTTTTTTTATTTTAAAGACAAAGTATCCTATTTTAGGTGGGGTGTGGGAAGTTATAGATTAAGGTGAAGTTTGAGTAACCTCCAGTCCATAACTTCCCCTATTTTTTATTCTAAGATTTTCTTGTTGTGATTCTTTTTCCTTGTGGTTGTTTACTTTTCTATTGAACTGGCATGTTAAGGTAGTATAGATAATGTATAAATTCATAGTAGTGTTATCTATTAGCATATACATAATCTTTAGATGTGTTTTAAGATTTTGATGAAAAATTGGGTAGCCTCAAAATTTTGGAGACTGTGGTCGTTGATGCATTCATATATTTTTGAGTATCTAGCAATGTTTGTTCTGATATTGTGAAGATAAGCTAAGGCTGAAAGCATGATTGTGAGTCTATACTTGATTGTGGATGTGATGTCATGTGTCTTGTGAGCTTATTTTTACTGCACTCATGCATCTTGTATGGACTCAGAACCTGCCTTAGTACTCTAACATTGGTTTGGTAATGTGGTTGATATAGAAAGGATCTTAGGCCTTTGTTCTTTAAGTAAACCCATTTTTGGACTAAATGACCCACCAAATGAGTGAGTGAATCCATTTTTCCAAAATTTTTGAGCTTCTCATGTACTCATTCTTTCTTGACACCTTTTTAGCTTAACCTTGTTTGATAAAAATACCTTGATATTGTCCCTGGTTTATCCTTGAATATGTGAACCCTTTTTGAGGAAAAAAGCTTAAGTTGAGGGTGGCTACAAGTAGTGGCCTAGTTTAGGGAATAGAAATTATATACTTCACCTTAGGCTAAAACCCTAAGTTGAGGGTAGCCTTTATTTTGGTAAAATAATGAAAATGAGATGGTTAGTTGGGGAAGAAAGAAGAAAAAGAAAAAGCCATGTGCCAGGTAAGAAAAGGAAAAGAAAAGTCGCCTTAGATTGATGAGAATAGCAAAAATGAGTTCAAAGATAAGGCACAACTGAAAAGGAGAAAGAAAGCACCCGGGAAAAGCTTGAAAAAAGAGAATAAGGGTGGATTTAATGGAAATGGTTGAGTTTTGTAGGTAAGGGTATTGAAAAACATGGTTTAAGGATAGATTTTAATCACTACTTACCCAAAATGCCTTACAAAGACCCATGGGCCTATGTTTCAAGCCTATTAAGTCCTAAAGTGATCTAAATCCACTTTGTCATCAATCCAGAGTGGAGTATCGAGGCAGGCCTATGTTGTTAGTCATTATGTATAAATTTCATTTGTGAGAGTGAGAATACTTGCACAGTCCCTGAATTTTATATGCATTTTGAGTGAGAAAGGGGGACTTCTTTTCTGTGAGAGCATTTGTACTGCATAATTGGCATATGACTAACCTAGTGATTATGGATGGCTGATACTCTTCATTTGTCATAGTTGGATTATCGGGTACATCTTTGTGTTTTGGTTAGCTAAGTAGCTTTGCAATCTGGTTTTGAAAATGGGAGTTGGGTACCTGAATTAAAGTAAATGATGTATATGCCCTTAGTGTAACTACTATGTGTCTCTCATCATCTACTTATATTGAGTCGTCGTTTGAGGACAAGCAACAGTTCTAAGTTGAGGGTGTTGATGTGCTATCAAATTATAGCATATTTGGTGCCTAAAATGAGGGATTTTACAAGTTTTCAATGCGACTTTTTATGCTTTTTATGTGTGTGTTGTTATTGCAGAAAAGGTAGGTTAGCATGATTTTGAGAGAAAGTTACAGATCTTGCTGAAATACAGGACATACGAGCCTACCTATGAGTCATAGCCCAAGCTATGAGTCGTAAGGTGATCTCGTAGCAAGGAATAGTGAACAAATATCAGTAGTTTGCTAAGTGGAGGTCAGCCTTACACGGCCATTATACGAGTCGCAGGTCTCACAACGACTCATATAGGTGGGTTCGTAGCAAGAAATAGAGAGCCAAAAATTTGGACCAAGAACTGAAGTCCATAATTACGAGAGGAGCATACGAATCATAGCCCAAGCAATGATTCATATCAGTAAATCATAATAGTCAAGTCCAAAATGCCAAATGTTAACTACAAGACCCTGATTACAACTCGTAAGGTGACCAATGAGTCATACTTATGTGATATATTTGCTGCCAGCTATCTTTTCTATTTAATTTTTAGGGTGTTTTTGTAACTTGTATAAATAGATAAGGTTAGGTTCCCTTAAGGAGGGGGGAGTCGACATTCATAGCTTCTTGTAAATATTCTAGGAGCATTCTTAAGGAAGACCCACTTTTGGGGATTGCAAAACTCACATTGTACTCATCTTTCATTAATCCAAGCTTATGGTTTGCAACTTAAAGGTGTTCTTGCTCTTCATTGCTTTGGGTAAACTCTCAACTATGTCATTTATTTGCATTATTGTTGATTTTGCCTTAGCCTTGGGTAGCTAAGCATCCAAACCTTTTGTGTTGTGGGAACCATGAGTAGGTGACTTGAAAGGACCTAGGTTTGTTGCATCTCTATGATTGGGGGTTTACATGTATTTTCTATTTCCCTTCATTATGATTGTCGTTTGGTGGTGGCCAACACCAAATCCCACCAACTATCACTAGCCCAACCAAAGTAGTGACGAATAGAAAAAGGAAAGCAGATGACAGGATTTGATTGATGTGTTCTCATCTAATCAACCAAACTTTACCAAGGGCAGGTTGACTAGGACAATTGGTAATGGTTAGTTGGCACTCCATGGTTGTTGACCAAGCGTCATGGTGAAATTCGACCTTTACCCTCACAAGAGGGATGGAACCTAACTTACCGTCTTACATGCAAATTTCCATTTATAGCTATGTTACATAGGGTAATTGAGTCAACAAACCATGATGAACACAATTCCCAAGTTGTCCCAAAAATTGAGTGTTTTCTCGCATCATAGTTTAGTGTTTATTTTACTTTGTTTTTGAATCATAAACCACCACTACCACCACCATTTAGAGATTTTAGTTATTTATGCTTGAAATGATTAGTAGTGGATTCTTGTAGTCAAGCCTTATATTCCCTATGGATTCTACCCTAAACGTCGGTTAGGTTAATTGCTGATAGTGACCGTTTTCTTATTGGAGCATGAACATCATCATGACGTCTTCTAAATCTTAAGTATAATTTAATTATCCCAGAGTTGGAAGGGTGAGGATGAAAAGGAAGGGACTAGATAATGAGAGTAATGATTGATGGAGGCTTATGATTAGAGCTATGTGTCCATTAGGTAGGTGACAAGGTGATGAGTCGATTTCCATAAGTTTGATGAAAGAGGGGTGACTGCCTATGATTGTTATGATGAGGTATAGAGAGAGTGTTAGTATCAGAATGTATTATCCAGAGTGAAGTATAGAAATTGGATAGGGAAACAGCGTGTTTCTTAGGTAATAGACCTAAGCTAGGCTTATTATTTCGACGTAAGAGTATCATAAGATTCATAGAGTGATTTGATGAGCTTAGCGAGACAACAAGGTGAGGTATACTAGATGGGTGAATAGTACTTGAGTTGTGAAGAGGGGATGTGTTGGTCGAGTATTCACCATGAGATTTTAGTGGGCCTATATTTTCAAAATTGTTACCTAGTAATCATCGGTTGGCATAATATGTGAGAAGTGTGTGATGTACATGTTAGCATTGATTCCTAAGCTTAAATTTTAAGTAGCGATGGAAGAAGGAGATAACAGCATGAAAGTGATAGTCTTAGTTGGAGGTTTGCTCTAATAGTCTTGCTGTAGTATGTGTTTTAAGATGTTATCTTGCAACGAGTAAGATGCTATGATGTATATTAGAGGTACCACCTATATAGAGATATTGAATTGAGGATGGAATACTAGATGAGAGGGACCTAAAGATGGATTTTCGCGATAGAGTAAAGTTGTCTGAGGCTCTAAGTTATGACTTGCTATAAGAACATGGAGAATATATTTGAGTTATCAATGTAGAGTGAGCTGGCGTAAATATTCCTTGGTCACTCTTAATAAGTAGGTTGGTGGGGATTTATGTATTAATGACGATGAGTTTTGTCATGTAATCCAAGACTTCCACAGTCATACATATTAGAGCTTAGAAGTTGAATGATAGCAGGATGAATGAAGAGGTTAGATTTATAAGAGTTTGAGGAGTGACTATGCATACAAATATGAGCAGAGAGGACAGAAAGATGCCCACAGAAATAGACGGAAGCTAACAGTCATATCCTAAAACGAGTTTTAATAGGGATTTTATATCTTTGAGTACAGCATAACAAGAGAACTTGAGGTGTTCTCGTGGATAGTGGTGCCCCAAAAACTTTATGGAGATCTATATTTCTAGCTCAGTAAAAGGAAACAGTTCGTAGAGTTAGGAATATGACCTTTGAGCTAAGGGGGAGATGAGAGGTTGATAAACCGAGGTGATTCTTGAGTATTGATGTTGATTATTCGATTAGGATGAGACGTCAATTTATTTGAATCTTTTATATTCCTTAAAGCCCAATTGAGGTGATATTTTATTCCTGTCTTATATATGAGCACCATGTCTTTGGACTAAACCTATATACTCGATATTGACTTATGGTTATGATGAGTCCCGAGGACGAGGAGCAATAGTTATACTTTATCTCACGGGAATCTCATAATTTCCACCCCTATGTTTTATGAGATGCGATTGAGTTTCATAACCTGTTTGGTTACATAAATGCATGATAGGTCCAAAAAGGACTAATAAGGTTGTGTCACATTACGATTATTCTCAGATTGAATTTCTTGAATGTAACATGCTTATGATCTTTCCCTCCAAGCCTTTCCAATAATCCTTCCTTGCAGTCTTGATAGTGATGTTGATGATAATAGATGAGTTATTGTTGATGCAAATGAGGGTGGAGGTTCCTTGATGTGATGATTATGATGCCCTCCTTTCATTAAGTTATGGTCATGGAAAAAGAGAGAGATGAGACCTCATGATGTGATGCAAATAGGTAACACTAGATTAGAGTGTCTCTAGGCAAGAGCATGTCAGTGTATCTTTAAGTAATAGCTCATCCAATGATCGAGGTAAAAGTGTTGAGTAGGCTTGATAATTCTCAGATATAGTTGAAGTGGTTAAAAATGAAGAGTGTTGTACCATCATGCTAGTGAGTGATATGGACTTGTCTAGGCTTATTGCATATGCCAAGCAACTTGAGGGTAAGAAGATTAGGAAGAGAAGAAGTGAAGAATTCAAGACGGCTCGATTTGAGGGTGGTTTCCAAGGTTCTAAGGGTGGCTGGTTTCAACAAGGTCATAAGTGCCAAGGCTAAGTGTCCTCCAACGCTCCTAAGAGGTTTGCTAATAATGGGTGTTTAACCCAAGATTTCAAGGTGGCAATGGTAGGATGACCCATCCTAAGTGCCAAATATGTGGGAGAAACCATGATGGTCCATGTTTGAAAAATTCTAATACTTGCTTTGGTTGTGGTGAGATGGGTCACAAGGTTATTGATTGTCCTCATGCTCAAAGCAAGGGTAGAGATGGTCATCCTCAAGGTTAAGGTGCTAATGCAGTCAAGGGAAAGGGAGGTCAACGAGGGGGTGCTCCAAGGCAAAATAGATTTTATACTCTCCAAGGAAGGCAAGGAGTGCATGAGATGCTCGATGTTTTTACTGGTATGTTAAAGGTTTTTGATTATGATGTGTATGCATTGATAGATCCAAGTGTCACTCTTTCTTTCATTACTCTTTTTGTTTCCAAGAAGTTTCATGTTTGTCCTGAATTTTTATGTGAACCTTATAAAGTGTTTATCCCTGTTAGTGAGTCCATTATTGCTAAAAAAATCTATAGAGATTATCCCGTGTTTATATTGCATAAAGTCTTGCCTTGTGATTTTGTTGAACTTGACATGGTAGATTTTCATATTATTCTTGGGATTGATTGGTTACATGCATATCATACTTCCATTGATTGTAGAACCCGCAATTTTAGGTCTCAATTCCCTAGTGAGCCCGTCCTTGAGTGGGAATGTCATAATGTGGTGGTCAAAGGTACATCCATTTCTTGTCTTACGGCCCAAAATTTGATTTTTGAGGGTTGCATTTACCATCTTTTAAGGGTTAGGGATGAGTCTAAAGTCCTTCCTATTGAGTCGGTTCTAGTGGTCAATGAGTTTCTTGATTTCTTTCTCAATGAGCTTCGTGGTGTTCCTCCCGAAAAGGATATAGACTTTAGCATAGACCTCCTTCCTAATACACAACCCATTTCTATTTCCCCTTCCCCTATGGCCTCGGCAGAGTTGAAGGATCAATTGAGGGATTTATTGGAGAAGCATTTCATAAGGCCTAGCAAGTCACTTTGGGGTGCACCGGTGTTGTTTGTAAAGAGAAAGGATGGCTCCCTTAGAATATGCATTGATTACCGGCAACTTAATAGGGTCACCATAAAGAACAAGTACCCTCTACCAAGGATTGATGACCTTCTTGATCAACTACAAGGGATTAGTCACTTTTCTAAGATTGATATTTGGTCCAGATACCACCAGATGAAGGTGAGGGAGTGTGATATTCCCAAGACGGCTTTTCAGACGAGGAATGGGCATTTTGAATTTGTGGTAATGTCTTTTGGCTTGACTAATGAGCCAAAAATATTTATGGATCTTATGAATCGGGTCTTTAAACCCTACCTTGATATGTTTGTGGTGGCCTTTATTGGTGATATATTAATTTATTCCTAGAGTGAAGAAGAGCATGTGAATCATTTGAGGGTGGTGGTGCAAAGTTTGAGGAATGAGAGGTTGTTTTCTAAATATGAAAAGTGTAAATTTTGGTTGAAAGAGGTTGCTTTTCTAGGGCATGCAGTATCGGGTGATGGCATTAAGGTGGATCGTAAGAAGACGGAGGTGATAAGAAATTGGCCTAGGCCCTTGACTCCAACGGATATTAGGAGTTTCTTGGGTTTGGTGGCTTACTACGGAGGTTTGTGAATGATTTCTCTTCTATTGCTTCCTTTGACGAAGTTAGCCCAAAAGAAGGCAAAAATTTTTTAGATCGATGAATCTAAAAAGATTTTTCAAACTTTGACGGACAAGCTTATCTCTGCTTCTATTTTTTCTTTATCGGAAGGGCTAGAATGTTTCGTGGTTTATTATGATGCCTCAAGGATTGGTTTGGGGTGTGTTTTGATGCCAAAATGCAAGGTTATAGCATAATCCTCTAGGCAACTTAAGGTGAATGAGCAAAATTATCCCACCCATAATCTTGAATTAGCGGCCGTGGTGTTTACTTTGAAAATTTGGCGTCATTATTTGTATGGGGTTCATGTTGATGTGTTTACCAACCACAAGAATCTCCAATATGTGTTCACACAAAAAGATCTTAACTTTAGATAAAGATGGTGGTTAGAACTCCTTAAGGACTATGACATGAGTGTGCACTATCATCCAGGAAAAGCTAATGTTGTGGTCAATGCTCTAAATGGAGTATCCATGGGTACTCTACCTCATATTGGTGTTGGTAACAAGGAGGTGGCTATAGAAGTTCACTAGTTTACTAGGTTAGGTGTTAGGTCGAAGGAAGTGGAAAATAGTAGTATAGTAGTGGTTGATGGTTCCAAATCTTCTTTGATTGAAGAAGTCAACTCAAAACAAGACCTTGACCCCGCCTTGCTAGAGTTGAAGGCTTTGGTGAAGGATGGTAAGTGGATGTTTTCTCTCAAGGGGGATATGGTGCCCTTAGGTACCAAGGTAGGTTGTGTGTGTCTAATGTTGATGACTTGAGGGAGTTGATTTTGAGGAAGGGCCATAACTCATCTTATTCTATTCACCGCCGTTCCACAAAGATATATAGAGAGTTGAGGGAGGTGTATTAGTAGGGTGTTGTAATAGAGGAATGTACATGTGACACCAGTCTTGAGATAGTGTTAGACTATTGTTATGTTCCTTATGTGTATACGTTGCTATTTATCTTGTATTATTATTATAGCTTCCACATTATTTTATTATTATCTATTTAGGTTGACTTGCCTCGGTGGGTCAAAGGCAAGTGTCATGACAACTAATTTTAGGTTGTGACAATTTGTATCAGAGCCCTAGTTCATAGGTCTCACATGACAACTGATTTCAGGTTGTGACAATTTGTATCAAAGCCCTAGTTCATAAGTCCAGTCCAATAGAGTCTCAAAAATTGGTGCAGAGACGTCCATCGCCTATCTTTGAGAGACTATAGAAACTACTAGGAAAATCCTCTTTACTTCATTCAATTTAATTGTGCATGAATTCTTGTACTGTATTGAGTGTCACGTGTTCTTGTGGCAGATGGTTAGGGTTGGAGCTTTAGCTGGCAATAGAGGATCGGAAGCAACTCCCGAGGGGTTTGCTAAGACCCCAGTTCAGTAATTGAGCTCCCGAGGAGTTTGCTAATATCAAATTTAAAAATTAAAATTGTAATCTTGAAGTTGTGCTTGAATATGTATTCATTTAAAAAATTAAATTTAAAAGTGATTAAATTTTCTTCCACAAATTGGTGTGGATCAATAATTAAAATTTTTTAACAATGAAGAATATTTTATTGAATAAAAAGTGGGGGAAATAATTAAATACCACTAATGTAAGGGACAATTTGTGCACACATTTGAAAATTTTATATTTAGAAAATCTGATTCATTGGATATTAGTAAAATTCTTATACACTAAGAAAAGCTGAGAAAACCCTAGAAATTGTAAAACTTTCTTCACCTTCATCTCTTTCTATTCCCAAACCCCTTCTTTCCCACCCTCTCAACAAAGTTCTTTATTAGAACAATAGGGAAAACAACTTTTCTATTCTATGGATTCCCAAAAGTCCTCTGTTGGTGTTAACTTCTCTCAAATTCTGTCGAATTGTGAAAATTTTTGGGTATATATGTCTTCATTGCTTCTTCTAATTGGCAAAATTTTAACTTATATACATTTTTAATATAGAAAATTTTTAACTTTATAACTGTAGTTAGTGATTATTGGGTTTTCCTGATGGTTGACAAGTGTAATTGGTATGACACAGGTAATTCATTTGGACATTGGGAAGGTACTTAATTGTTGATCTTTAGCCTAAAGCATACATTTCTTTTATAGCATAATTCATAAATCTCAGATTAACCTATATATTTTTAAAATATTTTGTATTGTTGTTTTGCAACATGCTTGAGTTTTGAATTTTGAATTTTATATGAGAGAAAAGAAGAAATTGTTTTACTTTTGCATTTATTTATTTTTTTGGTGCTGGCTTCATTTTCTTGTTATGTTTTTCATGTTTATACACCAATAATTAATTGATGAACAAGTACTCAAGGAAGAAATAAAAGAATCAAACTACAAAATTTGGTTGGCTCTCTAATGATGAAATAAATTAATGCTTTTGATAAGTTACTGTTTTGAGTTTCATGTGCTAAATAAAGCATTGTTGTCCATTCATGTGATACATAAGAATTTTATTTATGTATCCCATCCAATCATCATTATTATATTTTTCTTTTATTTGATTAAGCTATATCTTGGATCTTCTATCACAAGGCCTACTTATTATGCATTCGATTTTTGTATTTTATTGACCTCCTTCTGTTTTAGAAAATCTATACTATTTTTTATATGAAACATTTTAATAAATTACTTGAAGGATTTAAAGTTGTGGAGAAAGGTAAAGAAAAAGCAATGAATCTTGACATAATTATTATAAGGCTCAAAGCCCTACACTATAAGAAAATGTACTTATAGCTATGAAATCTAAGGTATGGATTTGAAAATGGTAGCTATTATTTAGTAATAGCCACAAAAATTTAAATTTCATGGATAACTGAAAACTCATCAAATTTCTTAGCCATAAATTAAACTGACAAAGCTAAATTCTTATTTTTGCTATAACTGCTAACAATCGTGGCAATAATTATCTAACTAGCCACAATTTAACTGGTACAATAAAATTTTGTAGCTAACGATAGATTTTTGTGACAAATGAAAATGATTGTAGCAATAGTAATCGTTTACCTACAATAAATTATTTGAAACAAAATATTGTAGCTGAATAAATATCTTTGTTTCAAGTCATAGAAAATTGTGGTAACAATTGAATGAAATAGCCATAGAGTTTTTGCTATAATTAAATTTCGTAGCTTATTACTAATATTTTCCATAAATTTAAACTTATCATAGCCATAACAATCTTTTAGACACAAAAAATTATTTGAAGAAAAACTTGTATCTAAATAAATAATTTTATTTTAAGTTATAAAAAATAATGACAATAATTAAATGCAATGACCACATGTATTTTGCTAGAATAAATTTTCATGACTAATTATTGTTATCACTTTATCATAGTAATAATAACATGTAGCCACGATAAATTATGTTTTTTGAAATTATATCTAAATAAATATTTTTTTAAGTTAGAAAAGTTGTGTTATATTAAAAAGTAAATCATAAATTTTTACTACAATAAAATTTATAGTTAATTTATTAAGTTTGGACATGATCTTGTTGAAGCTAGTTGGGGCAATAATTAGTTACTTTTTATCCATAAAATTTAATTTAAAATAAAATATTATGACTAAATAAATATTTTTTTCGATTATCGAAACTTTGGCAATAATTAACTTAATAATTATAATTATTTTCATGGAAATATATTATAAACATGAGAGAAGAAGAATATATATCTCCTTATACCTTGGCAGAGGAAGGGATGATCACCTCGATGGATTCAGAATAAAAGTCCTTCTTTGGGATAAATAAGGAATCATCGAACCAATGATATCATTATATCCTACGCAGGCTACGTAGTTTATACGCTTTGAGTTGTCTCTACTCTTATCTAAACAAATGTTTAATAGCACTCCCAAAATTTATTTATTATCCTTTTTATTTTTCATTCTCAAATTTGTTTATTCCAACTTGAAGAAATAATACATATTGCTCCCGAAACAGAAATAGAAAACAGAATATCATACAATTTTTTTACAGTATTTTTATAAGCAGAATATCAGCATGAGTAGGGTATCAGTATCTGCATTTTCATTAATAATATATATTCCAACAGCCAGTTCATTTATATCTTCATTTGTTTCATTGTCCGGCCTCCATCTTCATCATCATTCTGTTCATTATTGCCCCCGTCTTGATCAGTATTTTGCTCATTAGCGCCTACATTTTGTTCTTTAGGAACCTGCTCATTAGCGCCTCCATCTTGATCAGCCTTTTGCTCATTAGTGCCTAAAGCTTGATTAGCATTTTTCTCAGTTGTGTCTCCATATTGATCAAAAGCGTCTCCATTTTGCTCAGTTGTGTCTCCATCTTGATCTACATTTTCCCTATTAGTGCCTAAATCTTTTTCACCAATGTCTACATCTTGATCTGCATTATCCTCATTAGCTCGTAAAATAAGCTTGCTAAAATTCATCAAGAATCTTCCTTCTTTGACATGCATGTCAGGTTGGAGGACTGCGATAAATTCGCCCCCGAGCAGCGCTTCACATTGGCCACAGATAGCTATCTCTTAAAAATGAAAAGTCTAATACAACTAGAACTTAATATTTATATCATAACCATAAAAAATTTTATTTAAAGTTCATATTTCATGAATTTTTGTTTGACTTTATTAAATAAAACGAAGGTATTATCTTTATGTAGGACATTATATCTAAGGTAATAGCTTTCTCAAAACAAGGGCCAATGAAATTTTGTATTGTCTGTGCAACTGGAGATGCTGCCGTGTCACCCTTCTACACTTTGCAATGGGTGGTTACACTGTGACACTTGAGATGTGTATGAGTTTCAACCTAAACACACTTATTATTTTTGTTGCGTTTCATGTGGTTAGCTTATGGTTGGTTAGTTTATGACTCTGTATATATATATGTTATTTTTTTCTTACTAGAGTTTGTTGGCTATGTGATTTAGAAATTTGATTTTCTGGTGTTTATTTAGATGTATATTAGGGTAATAATTGCTATTGACTTAGGAAAAAGGATCAATAGAGTATATTCTTTTAGATGTTGTCCCTCTAGCCCATCTATTATCTTTTAAAGAATCATTCATCTTTCTTTAACTACTATTTTTCAAAAGGAAATCTAATTTTAAAGAAAAATGATCAAAAATACACTTGAAGTATCATTGTTTTTATGAATACGAATTTTTTACTTAAACTGTTAGGTATTTCCTTCTTCTACCAAAACTATCAGAGAGGACATGTTTTATCGCTCTTCGTTAGTATTCTTATAGTATATCATGATGTAGCCTACTGGATGTTGATAAATTTTAGTCTCAATTTAGCATTAAAGTTCAAACTTGAATGATTACATTCTAATTATTAAATACTTTGTTTAATTAAATTAGGTAATTCAGACATATTTGTATTTAGTTAGATTTTTAGGGTTTTGCTTGATGAATTCAATTGCAGTCAAATTTATTAGTCCTTGATTTTTGAGTGGTGATTTTAAATATTAATAATTGTGTTCCAAACTTAACACACTATTTTAGCAAAAGCTTTTGGATTTGGCGGACAATATATGGGCTTCTAGCTCCGCTTTTTTTTGATAGTTAGTTAAAATAGATATATTATTTTAGTTTCTCGTCCCTATTCCTTTTTTCTTTTAGAAATGTTTGTCATAAATATGTTGAAGGTACTTTAAAAGTTTGTGCCTATATTGTAACAAATTTTTAACTTTTTCGTCTTTCTTCTATGATGACAAATACTTATTATAACGATCCCAAAAAAGTGCCCGAAAATGTGCCTCAGAAGTGCTCGGAATTATAATTTTCATATATCTCAAAATTCGCGCACTATATTGAAAATCCAACTTAATATTCTTGTTCAGGGGTCAAAACTAGGGGAAAAAGGGTCTAACCCCGATTTTAGAGCAACCATATCAAAATTCAAAATTTTCAGAATGTAAATTTCAGAGAGCTTTTCGCGCCCCTAGCATGATGTGCCAAGGGCGCGCACTAGTGTTAAATTTTGCCTAGTTTTGACTTTGGTCCAAGACTTTTAAGTCTTGGGCCTAAGTATTTTCAAACGTGAAAATGCCTATACCTAACCATTTTCACCCTCATATCATTCTAAACATTCCCCAATAATCGTTCAAACACTTAGCGAAATATTTTACTCCTAAACTCAAGTCTCAAAACTCTCTCCGTATCTAAAAATTTCCTCTCAAGCTTCAATTGTCCATCTCCAATCTTTATTAAGTTCATCTCCAAAGCTAAGGTATGTGAGTTTCTTTCATGGGTTCCCTTCACCCATGATACCCAAGCTCTTTACTCAAAATTGCATTATTTAAAGTTGATTTATTCATGAGTCTTATTCATTATGGAATTTACTGCACACTATGTTGGTTTTATGAAATTGTGACTGTTTTACAATGTTTGGAGCTATGAATCTAAGGTCTGTGATGAGAATTGATGAAGGGTATTGATGTATATTGATTGAGGATCTTACCAAGTATCCATTGATGGCGTTACACTGATTTTCTAGCATGATTTCACTCTTGAATTGCATGATTTTACACTAGCATTACACACCCTCAAAGTATTTGATAAAATGTCTGGTTATGGATTCTTGAGGAATTGAAGGTCCAATGTATGTCTTATGAGTTGAATGACTATATGATGATGAAATAATGATGGAAAAGGAATTTATGTGTATGATGATGAAAGGAGTGCACATACATATGATACTATCTCTATATAGTATTGAGAATGACCAAGCCTAGCTAGGGGGGTTGTAGGCCCGGACAACCTATCGAGAGGCTTGTACCTTAGTCGCCTAGCTCAGGGGGTGGTAGGCTGAGGTAACCTTGTTGGGGGTTGGTACCCATCAACCTTGATAGGGGGTTTGTACTCCGTCAATCTTGATGGGGGTTTGTACTCCATCAACCTCATAAAGGGGTTCGTAGCTCATGCGACTATCCAAAAGGGTGGTAGGCCTTGGTTTGCACTATAATGATCACTCCTTACACTCGTATTATGATATATATAAGCATGATTTTACTTCAAACATCATTCATACATATCATATTGTTAGTATGCTATTCATTGCTTTTGATTATGAATTTTACCTATGATACGTACCTCTTGTTGCATTGCATCCTACATACTTAGTACATTCAAGCGTACTAATGCATACTCTATTCCTACATGATGTCACCATGTAGGGACCAATGTACTGCTTGATCATCCTCCTACACGTGGCTAGTATGACTTCTATCAAGCTTGCTAGTGAGTCCTCCATTCCGGAGACGTTACTTATGATCTATTGCTCTGTGTTAAGACTTTCTCTCTTTGACTTATGTATTGACTATGAGGGTGAACCCGGTTGCTTTGTCTTGGCCCCTGCTCTTATCTATGTAGTAGAGGTGTTGTTGGATATGTTATGTATCTATGCTATGAGTTTGACTCTATTGACTCTTGATATTTATGATATGGAAGTTTATCCTTAGTCCCAATTTTTCCATGTTTACATTTATCTCTTATTGTCATTCTAATTGCTTCTGCGACCAAGGATGTGAAATGATATGCTATGAGGCTTGTTTGGTGTTCATTTGAGTTCCCTATTCGCTGGTCAAGTCTATGAAACGACCCAAAAAGTGCTCGAAAATGTGCCTCGGAATGCCAAGAATTTTAAATTCCATATATCTCAAAATCCATGCGTGATTTTAAATTCTAGAATTTTAGCATCTCCATCTTGATCACCCTTTTGCTCATTAGTGCCTAAAGCTTGATTAGCATTTTGTTCAGTTGTGTCTCCATATTGATCAGAAGCATCTCCATTTTGCTCGGTTGTGTCCCCATCTTGATCTACATTTTCCCCATTAGTGCCTAAATCTTTTTCACCAGCGTCTCCATCTTGATCTGCTTTATCCTCATTAGCCCGTAAAATAAGATTGCTCAAATTCATCAAGAATCGGCCTTCTCTAACTTGCATGTCAGGTTGGAGGACTGATATTGGCCACAGGAAGCATTTGCTATGGTACTTTCATTTACTGTTTGATGATTATTCACGGCATCTGATACTTCAACATTTAACACTTTATTAAAGATAGCTCCTTGCTTAATAGCCGCAATGTAGTCCTCCATGAGTGCAACTCGAGTGTCGCACCTATGACAGTGGAGGTAATCAGAAGAAAAAGACATGTTTCACCTCTTGAAGTGTGAGTGAATACCTTCAAGCGAATTCATAAGATACACTGCAGTTCATTTTCTAGGTTAGGAGAACTCCTATTTATAGGATTCTTTCCCGAATTATCCTCATATACCTCAAGTGAGAAATTTTACTCAAAACTTGTCATATTGGACCTTTAACTCGAAGCTCATGAACTCATCTCATCTCATCATGCTGTTTTATTAAAAAATATTTTTATGGTTACTTAATCCTCTTTAAAACTCTTTTCTCGAAGCATCATTTAAACTCAATAATTATACTAATTTAAACTCAATAAAATATGCATAGAAGTAATTTAAAATCATACTTTTCTCAATGCATAAAAATCATCCTCGTTAATTCAAAATATATGCATAATACAAAAATGATCATCATATCAATTATGAACCAGACATGAACAACAGCTCAATAGCAATACCTGTATGAATAATCATAGTTTCAATAACTGAAGATGATCGAAACTCGAAGATGGAAAACATAGCTTATTCAAAAATTCAAACGAACTAGGTTAAAACTCAACTTGAACTCATTACGAAGAAAGGTGATCAGTGGATAGACTTAATCCAAAGCTATGAATGGCCTTACACAACTGAAAGATTGTTACTGTGACCGAAATTCGAAGACCTCAGTAGAAACTCTTGAACTTTAGATCTTTTTCCTCATGGAATTGTGCTCTCAAATAATATAATTGTTATAAAGGGTATAGCAACATTGGATACTAATAAGGGGCTTATTTTAGTAAAAATATCGAGGATTTGATTGAAAAAAGTGGATAAAGATAGAATAGCTCATATGTGAAACTGTTATGGTCATCAATGGGTTCTATGGATCGTAGAAGGTCCTCTTTAAAATTGAAATTTTTAGGAGTCTGGATCTACGAGCATTCATCTATGGGTTATAAACTCTTTTATGGGTCATCCTTCTAGTTCATGAAAAAAGTATTGAGGCTTGATTTTTGGAACCTAGAACCATGAAACCAAACTACCGCTTGTGAAAAGTCCTACAAAGCGTAGACTCATCTCATAAAAATTGAACTTAAGATTTTGAATTTGTGAAGTTTCAATCTATGAACCACTTTCTATAATGTACTTTAGATATTTTGAAAGTTGTTTATTTGAGGAAAAATTTGTGTAACATACTTTCATACCCTACCACCCGTCACACATGTTTAACCCTTATATATAGCTTCATTCAAATTCAAATTAATAACATCATGCCATTTAATATATTACACAGTTACATTTGGATATTAAACGGAAGACATATTGTTGCACTCCTATAATCAAGAAAGTGCCAGCAAATAATGCATCACAACTGTTATTTTTTAAAAAATTGTTATTTGTTAGTGATTAATTAAGTTGGAAGCAAAAAGTTCAATGGTGATTTAATTTTCACCAAGAGTAGGTATTACACGTCTCATAATATGAAGTCATAGTTTGTAACTTCCTTGCAAACTCAACTATTTATAAACTTGATAAATTTAAAATTTAGAGGGAAATGGAGAAAGCATTGGTTGAATTGGGGTGTAAGTTTAGTTTCCAAACAATGTTCATTGGGAAGGAATTGGTTGGTATGAGATAATTAGCCTTATTCTTCTTGTAGATGTTTAATTTATTTAAAAATCTTTAAAAAGCATCATTGTAATTATTATTGCTGCTTAAACACTCCTTTGACATCAACTATAACATAGTACTGGTGATGGTGAGGACTTGATGCCAAAATCTAACCATGCAACTCATATGGTGCAATAGTTTTTGTCATCCTGGAGCTTTTTCCTTTTGTTTAGCATTTATTGTTCTTAGTTATTGTATATCTAGCACTAGTCTTTTATTAATTTATGGGACATCTTTGATTTTGTAAAAAAAAATGTACTAATACACGTTCTACATGTGAGTTTAGAAACATAGCTAGATACAGCTAGCTTGTTTTTTAGTATTTAATCACTGATTGTGAGCCATATATTGTTCTCACTTTCCTTTTATGTGGCACCTTTTGACTTAACACTATGTTTAAGAAGAAAAGAAACACTTTTAAAACTTATGGTCTAAAATCATTCTAAGATATTTGTGTGACTGAGAATTATTTTATTAAGATTAAAATGAAATTTTAAAGATAAATTATTTCCAATTACAGTAAGGTGACATTCTTTTGGGATGGACGAAAAAAAAAAGAGGCGCCACATAAATAGGACGGAGGGGTAATATATTTACTCTGTTTAATAAGCCAACAAGGTGGAACTATCATAGCTTAGAATAGTTGTACACCAAGTTGGTATGAGTTGTACGGTAAGTTGGAGAACATTGTAGTATTGAATAGTTGGACAACATATTTCATCAAGTTGTACATCAGTTAGGCAATATTAAGTGGGTTGTACCTGCAGCTTTGTGGGGGTTGTACTCCACCTAACGGAAATGGTAGTTGGAAGAATAAAGACGGAAGTTATCTCCCTGACTTAGGTGTTGGTGGGTTGGGTGTTATAGCGGTGAAGGATGTGGCCCCACTTCGTTGGCCACTTATGCGGTTCCTTCCTGTGATAGTGAGATCAGCAGGGCTTTATCCTACAGTTTCGCTTGGGAAAAATCCCAGGGAGTTCCTTTCAGAGTTGAATTCGGAATTCGCTCTTCCTCTTCATTGATGGTGGACCTTCAGCCTTCAATGCCGACTTAGGTTGCGAAACCATAGGGGTATCCTCTTATTTTAACCTTTTCTGATTGATCGGGTACTATCGGTTCCTTTGTGGTAGCAGTTAAACAGTAAAATTGGGTATTTCATGCTCGAATTGGCTTCCGACTACTTCCATATGCGGTTTGGCATGTAAGCTTTTTTCGTTCCAATTTGGGGCCCTACCATTCGACGCTGGTAGTTGTGTAGGGGGCACTCCAATGTCATGCAATTTCTTTGCTGGGAAATTGTTTATCCTTCGATGCACATGCATGTACTTCGGAGTTTTCCTACTGCCAATAAATGCAGATAATAAGCATCTGATTAGCGTAGACATTTACTAACCAATTTGACATTTGGTAGGAACTCAGTATAATAAATGCCCGATTAGTGTAGAGATTTGGGAGCAACCTTCATGTAAAAGTTAATAGAAGCACACTTATGATGTTAACATTGCGGTGACCTGCTGAGACATTTTGTTCTTGATTCCTTCATATCTGTTTCCTGTTAAGTTTGTACTTTTTCCATCCTGTTGCATGTAAAGGTACGTACTGCTATGATTTGGAATGCCGGTTGATTTTTCAGTTCTTCGATCCTAATGCATGCTACTGTACATATGTTGTTTCGTGGATGCTCTCTTCTACTTAAAAGTCCTCTTCCATAACTCCAAATGTCCTCTTACTTTAGTGATTATTATTAGTTATTTTTTCTGTGATCGACAGTTTCCACGTGCTTTGTTGGTTGCTACTGGCTTTACGTTGTTTGGTGCTTCCTGATGGACCGATGCAATCCCCTTTTTCCCCCCATTAATTATTTTTCTGTGTGTATGCCAGATGTTGGAGTGTAATGACTACACCGTTTTGGTGGCCATCGGTAGGGGAACCTTTTTCTTTGACAAAATGTGTATGTATTTTCCTCTCATTCACTTTTGCCGCTTAATAATGCTACAGGGGTATTGTCGATTTTGGTATGGCGTTGAGGTTGAAGATCAGCGAAATTACACCTAATACTGTGGATTGGACTTGCAAAGTCCAAGTTGTGGATATTAGCGGTTATCGACAAAGTCCTGAGAAGAAAATCAAATTCCAAATTCTGATTTTGGAAGATGAGGAGATAATGCGGGTTCCGTCCCTCCCTTTGCCCTCTATTGCGGCTGCTTTTTAAAATGAAGATTCCCCCTTTTAAAAACTACAGTGCATGAGCTTTATCTTTTCGGCGCAAGAACAACAAATTCGTGTCGTTCTATATGGGGATAACCTAGGCTATTATGCGGCCAAATTTACACTATTTTCCACATATTTGATCTCTGGTGCAAGAGTAAAAGTATCAAAGGTCAAATACGGACGCTTGATACATAAATTCTACTCGATTATTGACAAAGAGACCCTACTGGAGCATGTGCTGGCTACTGATACCATTGAGAAAGTGCTACCTACGCCCACAAAGCATAGCATCATGCCTTTCAATCGGATTAAGAAGATCACTCCTGCACCGGGAGCGAAAATTGGCATATCTTTCTACGCCAGACATACGTTAATTGAGTTGTACAACTGTACATGTACGAGCTGTGCAACTTTTTAATGCTCTCATGTGCCAATTTGTTTCGGCCAGATTTTGTAAGTGAGAGCAGTACAGTGTTAGAAGCTACTGGAGGTAACAGGCATGACTTTTCCATTGCACACAGGCTGAATCATTTCTTGCTGACTTTATGGGACGACTTTGCCCGAAGTTGAAGGGACAGAACTGGAAGCCAAGGTTAAAACGGAATGACGGCTTCCCTGTGATCCTTGGCAGAAACATTGGAATATCCGCGTATTGTGGTATACACCCGTTCCAGAGATGTGGGCTGACTAACGTGGTCTGCTATGCAGTAACATTAGCCTGCTGTATTGCTGCGGGGTTATCATTGCAGACTCGTTTCAACTCAACAATATCCATCAACTCTACTTACCCACAGGCACTACAACTTTTGAAATGGTATAAATTTGCGATTGTAGGCGTTTACGTTCAAAGTGTTTCCCATTAAACATAAACCCACCATTACTCTATTGTTTACAGGGCGATAGCAAACAAGGCCGTGCTTTCAGTTCAACATTACAGCTCCTTCCAGTGTCATATGCCACTCTTGTTGTGATCCATCCAGCACATTCGATTATCTCCATAGCTCAGATTACGGCCCAAACCCATGTTCGTCGCATAAAAATTTAAACCATTCCAAATTCCTTATGGAATGTCCTCACACGTCGAGCTTTTCCTTTGCACTCAGGTTGCGATTTTCTACACAGAGGCAGAAATGTCAATATCAAATGAGGCGCAAACATTTTGCGTTTTAAAATGTTCAGGTTGCCAACAAAGAAAGCGCACCCAATATAGAAGATAGTTTGATTGTCCGAAATGCCAACAACAGACGACATTAGTGCACGGTAATGCATCTCTAATGTTAGCGTCAACTTTAACATTGCTCACCACAGTATATGCCGCAAATATTGCACTAGATAACTTCAAGTTGTTACAGGTACGCTTTCGAAATTGCTCTTGCCGATGAGACTGGGACGACCAACGCTGTCATTTCTGGAAATCTGGGAGAAGAATTGCTCGGTACAGGGGCTGACGTCATATTCGAAACAACCTGCATCATGTTAACTGACATACAATCTTCCCTCTTATTACACAGTTTAGTTGATCTTTAACTTCCAAAAATGGAGTGACATATTGACAGGGGCAAGTGTTGGCCATTAGTCAGGCGAAAGAAATATTGTCCGACCTAGTATTCTACGTTCAGCTCCACAAGTCCGCTTCCAAAGGGTCTACTGCTGCTCAACCAAATCTGTGAATTCTAGGCTACACTAAAAAAGAACATTTCTTCCCGCGAACTGGTAATGAAAAGACAACCCAAGATTCTGCCTCATAGGGGTGCATTGCCATCCCAACAAAGGGAGTGTTGGCTACAAATGAACGACCTAGAATCAGCTGCTCGAACGAAAGGCTGGCACTATTGTAAATACTGTAAGAGGTTAGTAATTGTTTCCGCCTTGCTTGCTCTTACAACAGGTGCCTCCTTTTGTGCATATATTCAGCGTCTGCTAAACACATATGCATTTCCATTGTATTGGCCCTCACAGTGTGGTGATTAATTGTCGAGCGGCTCGCACCACACACTTGCTTTGCGCTAATTTAAGGCTACTTTAGGAATCGCTGGCCTTGACAAGAATTATGCGCACTTCTTGCATCCCAACTCTTCTTCGAATGAAAAAAACCCTCCTTCAAACTCTAAAATTAGTTCTGCCCGCTGTCCTACACCTGATTCGGCCTTCCGTGGGTGATGGAATCGACAAAATTGACTTCCAACGCCCCGAACTCAAAAACGCCTCAAAAACTCAAAATTCCCTCCAATTTTCAAGAACGACCAGTGCAACTTAGGCCCTAAAATCCCCACTTTGACTCCAACTTCAATTCTGCAAGTACTCCAGTTGGTTTCCTTTTTTGCGATCTTTTACCACTTAAAGTAGTTCAATTTCCTTGCTCTGTATCTTAGAGTGCACATTTTACTCATTTATTGGAACCTAACCTTGACATTTTTTTCCTTCCGCTTTCATGGTAACAAATGTGGTAAATTAGGAGATCTGTTTTGGGGGAGGTAACAAGCTGTAGCTGACGCAGTACGTAGACGGTGTAAGCAAGCTGTTTTTTTTTTTGGGTGGGTCATCCCTGGGTGCTCTGAATTTACTTGCACATGGAAGGATCAGTTTGCATTTATGCACTGCAGGTAATTTAAATTAAGCAAATATCGACCACTCAATTGCTTTTACTATTACATCCCTGCGCATTCAGACACATGAATGCTAGTGTGTTGCGGTAAACCTTTTTTTGAAACCGAATTTTCAAAAACCTTGATTCACACAATTGGCCTGTTATAGAAGCATGTAGAATCCAACAGCGAAGAAAAGGAAAAAGCCAGACTTTGCAATTGAGCTCTTAAAGGCCCACGGAAACGTCCAACTTCCAGCTGACAATTCAGACTTTCCCGCCACCAAGACAGTGTACGCGGTGTCTATTAAATTTCAGCGGCTGTATTTGCTTACACATATTTGCATGCCTTTTCAGGTACATTAGTTTGGCCCCTGCTCACAACTTTTGGACAAAGGTGTGCTTTTGCTGCGCTTCAACTGCTATCCACTTTTGTTGTAGATGAAGATCCGTTGCTGCTTCCCCGTATAGTACAACCAAACATGCGACTTCTTATCTTTTGGTCTCTGTAGTAGTGGGAGCATGCGCTCCGCATACTTAACTATATGACGGACTGTTGTCTAATATTAAATATATGGTGGAATTATATATGTTTCTAATTTATATATATATATATATATATATATATATATATCCCCTTTAAATATTTGGAGGTAGATGTGACATTGTGTTAGAGTAGTTGTGTGTATGGCTATGTAAATGCGACCTACTTCAACTTCATTTGATTTGACTCAACTGAACAATTTGCAACCCTGCTTAGCCAGGGAAAGGTAAGTTGTTGTAAAGTAATTCCACAGGTGAAGCATAGTATTGTTACTGGTACGCTTACTGATTTCACCTTTTCAGTTGTTCGAATGTGTGAGACCAAAGATCGAGCCTGTTCTACCTTGTTGAAGAACTAAGAGCTCGCTGAAATATGATGTTATAGTAGACACTCCTGTAAAAATGGTGTAGAACCAATAACACAACCTTTTTAAGTGGCTCAAATGTGTGAAACTAAAGGTCGTGCAAGTTCTACATTGCTCTATATCTTGGAGGTTGCTGAAATATGATCATACAGTAAACAATTATGTAAAAATATTGTAGACGTAATAACACACAGACTAACTGTCTGGGAACGATTGACTGTCAGGCTAATTTACACTTTCTTACCCATTCGTCATTGTAAAGCTGCATATATAGACTTGCACTTTTATAACTAAACATCCAATCCATAGTTTTACTTAAGTTTGATTTTTCTGTAATTATGTTGGCTAACTTATTACTAGAAGTATTATCAACATAATTAACTTCTCCGTATGACATAAATTACTCTTGCACTACCATAAATTCACTTTTGGTTACCCACGTGCGGAACACTGAGTTACTTGCGTTTCAGTCTTCAGCATGCAGGCTGAACTCTACGCGGCTAGGAAGGCTCGCTAATTAGCCGCTAATTATATTTGAGCGCGATGAATATTTGTCCTTTCCTCATACGCATTTCAGTACGGCCAATACTTATACTCTATGTACTACAACTTAAAGGACAAACAAAATGTGAAGCCAAAATAAAAATGTGTGCATGCAAAATTACAGATTGTGCTACTGCGCCAAATATGTAAACCACATGTCTCTGCATTGTTGGAGGAAAGCAGGTGGTTGCCGGCCTAATACCTCAATAAGGTGCCTCAACTGCGTATTCCCATTTGGCTGTTCCTTGGGAATTCCTTTCCCGTCGACTTTAGCAGTTCAGGGTAGAAGCCTCTTCCTTTTACTCCAAAGTGAAGCAATCAACTATTCGTTAGAGTCCTTAGAATTATTTTTTAAGGGTTAATTAGTGGTTGGCTCTTTCCTTCGTTACTCCTCAGGAACTAACTGAAGTTCTTTAGCTCGAAAAGTGGTGAAACGCCTGTAAAGAAGGTATCAAATGTTTTCTTCTGTTATTTCTTTGTTGATTAGGATTTTACCAATAAATACTGGCGTAAATTGACTCTATAGTCCGTTGTCTTCACTTCAAACCATTATGTAAACAAAAGGGGTGTATTCAAGGTATAGTGTAGGGAAGGTATTTGATTTTATGTCACCATCCATTTCGCCCTTCCTTTAACTGCAATTGGACATTTTTAACACTTTACCAATAAATGGTCCCAAAATTGTACACTACTTATTTGTAATTCTGTAGATGGGAAAGTTGGATTTTCAGGTTAAGTTGAAACATGCTCTATTTGGCCTTTAAACATTACATGTTTGTTTCACTATTAGAAACACATTACTTGCAGCTTCTCCGTTCTCCCATCGTGGGACATATAAGTGGTAATACTGTAGTGGCCGTATGGTGTGTACATCTTGGGATAGATGGATACTTGAATTGTCAATATTAAATCAATGCCTTATCCTCAAAGTAAGGCTGCATAACCCTGCTTTATATGACCAATCTAAAGTAAAACACATTATTTTCAGAATTACAAAGTTCGTTGATGGTGAAACTCATGCTGAGAAATCAGCCATCTTGGAAAGCAATAGGGAACATTAGCGTTTGTGGCGCAATATGTTACGTCGTGCCAGGTATGCCGAAATGTTCGCTGACAGGAAAAATGAATTCCTAGAGCAACAGCAAGCTCGAAGAGCAGAGGCTAAGAAGCAACGGAGATCACAACACCCAAATTATATCAACTCGGTCTGTGAAGTGAACATTCCTTCTGGAAATGAGAATCAGTCTACAATTGAAGCGCCTTTACTACCTACACACGAAGGTTAGCTATACTATGTACAGTTATTAGTGTTAGGATTATTTGCTTTGAAATCTCTGCAATTAGATTTCTTTTTAAGAACGGTTGTATAGATGCTTTGCACTGTCAACTGAGTACTACACACCACACACTTACCTAACCATGAAATTCCTCAAAGGGAAAAACTTGGCTGCCCGACATACCACACCTACCATTGCCAGACGGCTGCCCGACATAAGAATACGAAGACTGTAGCGACCTTATCATTTGGGGAGTTTAATATTTCCATTAAAACCAAACCTCTAGGGTGGGGTGCAAATGGTGTAATTATAGGTACAGCCAATATGCGAGTCGGCCCCAAGGAAAGAAGGAACTAGAAAAAGGGGAAGCATTTACACTCCTATGTAATGATAGAGGCATCGCGTTGCAAAGGCTGACTTATAATTACCAACTATGTTTGTGAATGAAAGTTGTACTACGGGTTGTTAAACTTACTGTTTACGGGTGCTTCCTGGCAGAATAAATTTTTCCAACATGTCCCCTTTGATCAGACAATTATTAGAAAGAAGGTATTGCTGGAAGTTATTTTCCTAAGGTCTAAGGAACTTAGCTACTTGGATTTTATATAGGAACTTCTTGCATGCCTCTTCACACACGTACTTCAAATGAAATAGATTCAAAACAAATTCACACACAATATTTAGTTGGCGCTAAAGATACATGGCGTTTACCCAATAGGATCAGCCTCAAGTGGGGTAAATACAACCACAAAGAACTCATCAGTAAATCTGCCCTCAAGTATAAGTGTGTAGGCTTACACTACCGTAAAACCACGCATGACATCATTATTGTGCAACAAGATTAAAATTTATAGAATGCATTTGGAGTTGGGGGTATTCTAGAGTTTGTATTGATCGACCTTTTGCTAATTCTCACATTACTTTTACGGCACAGGATAAAATGATTCTACATAAGAGGGGAGGGAATGGGGTTAAGATGGAAGGGAGAAAGAGAGCAAGAGAAGGGACTGAGGAATTGAAACTCTCCCCCAAACCCCACTCCTGCCCCCCCCCCCCCCCCCCACCTCACCCAAAAAGAAACACCTTTAGCCAATTAATGGTTGAGCGAACGGTGGAAGGAAAATTGAAAATAGCATGTACGCTCAATTATAGGACATTAAAGTCAGTGTTCACAACTTCATCCAGATGTGATAACTTATTTGCAAACCATTGCATTTGAAAAGACAATCACTAAAATTTATTTACACCTGCAAAATCACTTCTCATTGCTTACAATACTTTACCTGTGGTAAGTTTGCAGGACCAACTTCCACCCAAATCATACCAACGCTTACACGGACATAGATCAGTGAAAGTACTGACAAAGCTGATATTTAATATTATCTGATTTACAAGTCTGAGGATGACAATTTTAGCCACCAGGATCAACGTTGACGACTAGCCATACAACTGAACACATTCCAATGCCAAAGATGACTTCACAAACACGTATGTGCCGGAATGCTACTGAATTTATACATTTGGGTTAATAATTCCATAATTGCATCATATTTCGCATCCAATGTTGCCTTAGACCAACAAACATATAATTTGCCTACCGCTTCCAAAGTGGGGGCCATTTGGATAGAAGAGCAAAACATTAACAAATTTACCACGCCTCATATTCGCATATACAACCACAATAAAAAAAACCCACATTGTAAATTACTATTACGGATTTTATGACCTATTACAATATTCACTATTATTTCCTTACGGCCAAAATGGATGGCATTGTGGTATTAAAAAAGGCTAGACCAACATCTAACACTTCCATACAGACTAATTACTGCAAAATGAACAACTACCAAGTGTTAAAAACATGGCTTCGATAGAGTGCTTCCTTGACATGGAATCCAAGGTTTTGTTAAAGGGGAAAAGTAAATGAGAAACTATTTCTTGTCGTGAATACTATTGTTATAAATTCCAAATAAAAGAAAGACAAACAAATGAAATTCTACATTCTGAGAGGGTTTTCCAGCAATATATAGTCGACCAATACATCAAACTTGAAACCCAAAAGTTAGATTTTTTCTCATTTAACCAAAACTTATTCCGCATTAAGGTGTTGCAAGGGATTATTGATATACTCAGACATGGAGAAAGAGATGCTTCAAATATTGAAAAAGGACGAATACTACCTGCAACTTTCATAGAGGGACCAAGAGACATGCCACGTCGATACATGGATGCTATTGCCTTAGTCCAGCATTTTGGAAAAACCAAACATATTTTTAACCATGACTTGCAATCCTTCGAGGCCTGAAATACAGCAACATTTAATGTCATCTGATGAAGTTCAAAATAGACTTGATTTAGTAAGCCAAGTGTTTAGAGCCTAAGTAGAGGAAATTTAAAACGTTATACTTAAGAAGAATATATTAGGAAAAGTTGCAGCTTTAATGTATACTATTGAATTTCAAAAAAGAGAACTACCTCATGTGCATTTCCTTATTATACTTACTGAACCCTATAAATTGTTAACACCAAAGAGATATGATAAGATTGTCTATACAGAATTACCTGATCGTTTAAACCAAGAATTATACACTTTGGTAACCAAACATATGATTCATGGAACTTGTGGCTATCTAAATCCAACATCTCCTTGCATGAAAACAAACAGCTGCAAATTTAAATATCCTAAAGAACTTTCTGAACAAATGACAAAGGGAAAAAATTCTTACCCAATTTATAGACGTCGAAAATTAGAAACACCCATTCAACTCAAAGGATGCAACATTGATAATTCTTGGGTGGTTCCATATAATCCGTATTTATTGGACAAATTCAATTGCCATATTAACGTTGAAGTTTGCTCAAACATTAAAGTTATCAAGTATATTTACAAATATATTTGTAAAGGTCATCATAAAATAGTTTTTTTAGTACATAGTATGGACGCAAATGCTGAAATCGATGAAATAAAGGAATACCAATCTGCTAGGTGGGTGTCCCTCCTGGAGGCGGCATGGCGTCTATTTGCTTTTCCTATAGGTGAAATGACGCCAGTTGTATACCAATTATAGCTACATTTAGAAGGGCATCAATATGTGTCCTTCGAAAAGCACTCAAATTGTCAACCAAATTCTAAATAATCCAATGATCTGGCACACAATTTAACTTCATTTTTTGAAATGAATAAAACCCATCAAAATGCTATCGAATTAAATTTACTCTATAAAGATTTCCTACGGTATTTTGTTCGTTCACTATCAAACAGGATGTGGTCACGCTGACGGCGAGATAGTAATGCTATCGGTAGAACTGTTACTTGTCATCTGACAGAAGGAGAAAGATACTACCTAAGATTATTTTCATGTAGTGTAAGAGCCCCTACATCATACGAAGATCTTCGCACAATTAATGGAATATGTTGTGCAACATTTAGAGAAGCTCCGAACGAAGATGCTCACTGCATCATGATAAAAGCTCAATAGAATGTATGTATGAAGCAGTAACGTATCAAATGCCTTATAGTTTACGGTGTTTATTTGCAACAATATTGGTATACTGCAACCCGGATGGCAAATATTTGAAGATTCAGTGTCTGAAGATTTTAAAAGAAATTCTAATTGGACCTCAAAATGTATTACAGAATCAGTTATAAATCACATCAATGAAGTTTTACACTCAACGGGACACAATATAAAAGACTACAATTTTGTTCCCGACAATAACATACCTTCCACCATAACAAACGATGCAAAAGAGGTTCAATTTGAAAGGAATCTAATATTAACTGAAGATGATCTACTTTTGTGGACAAAGCTAAATGAACAACAACAAAAGGCATTTAACGAAATACTTCATAGGGTTTTACTCTAATAAATCAGGAACTTTCTTTAGTGACAGACCTAGAGGAACTGGGAAAACATTTTTATACCGAACTTTGTTAGCAGATGTTATATCCAAAGGATTTGTGGCTCTAGCAACTGCAAGCTTAGGAGTTGCTGCATCGATTCTCCCAGGCAGCCGAACTGCACATTCATGCTTCAGAATTCCAATTGATATTGACAATAATTTTACTTGCAATATTAGCAAACAAAGTTCATTAGCAACTCTAATTCACGATTCAAAATTAATTCTTTGGGATGAAGTCTCAATGGCAAAAAAAAAATGATACAGACATTGGATATTCTTATAAGAGACTTAACAGGCAACCCTAATTTATTCGGAGGAAAGGTGGTAGTCTTTCTAGGAGACTTTCGCCAAACACTTTCCGTTGTACGAAATGGGAAAAGGGAAGACTTTGTATTTGAGAGTCTGCTGTATTCCAACATCTGGAATCAACTTGAGAAGCTATCCTTAACCGAAAATATGAGAGCAAAAGAAGATCCTTTGTTCTGCGAATATTCAATGCGTATCAGAAACAGAGAAGAAATTACTGATGAGAAAGGCCAAATAGAGCTTCCTCGGAATCTAATTATTCCATGTACAGAAGAAATACAATCCCTAAATCACCTATTCAAAGAAACTTACCCTAACATAAAGACTTTTTTCTCAAATACAGCGTCCATCACTTCACGAGTTATTTTAACTACGAAAAATGACTTCGTAAATGAAATAAATGATATGCTTATACATCAACTTCCTAATGAGGCTACAACTTATACAACTATTGATGAAATAATAGAACCAGCTGATCGATGTCAATTTGAAGATTTTTCACACACCTTAAATCCAGCTAATTTACCACCATATAAATTAACATTGAAGAAAAATTTCCCCGTTATGCAATTGCAAAATTTAAACCCTTCTGAAGGACTATGTAATGGAATACGATTACTATGTCATAGCTTTTACAGATATTTTATTAGTGTTACTATTGCTAGCGGTGACTTTCAAAACACACATGTATTTATTCCATGAATATCATTATTAATCTCTTCAGATGAGAAAATACCTATTGCTTTTAAACGAACCCAATTTCCAATTCGACTATGTTTTGCAATGACAATAAACAAGGCCCAAGGGCAAACATTACATTTTGTTGGAATTTATTTGCGTGAACCAGTATTCTCACATGGCCAACTTGACGTCGCTTTATCCAGGGTGAAAAAATCCCCAGAAGTAAAAGTTCTAATATGGCCTCCTACAATAGAAGATACAAATGACCATTCAACGTATAATATTGTATACGAGGAAATCTTTAAAAAAGCGTTCAATAAGTAAACGAGTTTCAGTTCACCAACATTCCTAACAATGGATGACTACAGTTACACGTTGCAGCAATTAAAGGGAGGGGAGGAACCCCATTACTATGGTAACAACTCCTTTTACAGGTGCTTCAAACTGTTATGTAACATAAACTTGGGTCTCTGAAATTACATATGGTATTATAACATTAAACAGACTAAAAAAACCTCCAACTGTCATGTAAAGGAGTATTATTCAATACTAAACACTTAGGACTACAACAAATCATGGATTTCTGTAACAGAGGCATAGAGGTGAAACTTTACCCTATTCAATAATTACTTAGATTAAGCTCATATAAAACTTTGTTGTTTAATTAAACGATTTCCCCAGGAATTTCGCAGTCGGCTTCTATTGCTGATGATTTTTCAGGATTAAACGCTAGAACAGGAGACCAAAATTTTGTGGTTATGACAGGTATGTTAAGCATTGTTATTGTTAATTGTTGCACTAATGGTAACATAACAAAATTATGTCTTCAGACTGTGTTGGCATTTACAAATGTTCAAGCATATGTACTGCAAGATCCATTATGTTTGCTTAGCTTCCTTCTATTAATTTACATAATTTGTAAACTAAATTCAGTAAGTTAGAACAACAACTAGGTTACAATTGTTAGATTTCGACAGTAGGGGTTGTTGAACAACCCATGAACTACCTTCAAGGATTTATTTACTTCTAAGATGCAGAAGTTAGCACAATTCAACTGTCAAAGCCAGCACTACTATCGTGGGGGGTCAATGTGAGCCTATTATATTAGATTACATTAGGCTTCCTTCGGTACATGAAGAGAGTATACTAATTGTCCCACAAGTGTTTCACAACTAAGTTGTTATTCCTTATACAATCTCTGTAATCAGGATTCCATGAGGTGACTTGGGGACTTCCCTTACAGTTACCAGCCATTTCATTGGCAGTTCTTGGCCTTGGTCCGTCTACTATCTCCAATATTTCACCTCACACTATCGTTTAAATGTCATCTTACTATTCATTATGGTTGCCTTATTGTAGGTGTTTCTCTGACTTTTCAGACAACATTCTAATTGAAACTTCAATGCAGAAACTGCCCAAAGTTATAATTGGGGTTACAACAAATGCATTGCTGCTGCAAGCTGGGTCCACCCGCCAAATGTTGAAAAGCGGGAAACAAACAAGCAGAAACCACTCTCGACACACCAAGGTATTTTGAGCTTGCCTGCACGGTCTAAAATAATGCCAAAGTGCTACTAAACTTTGACACTATTAAAGTTTAAAGGGTAGCAACGACCCACCCCAGTGTCCTAGCCAGTATTTTAGATCCGCTATTACACCACTTCTTTGTATAAAACTACAGCGCTAAAACATGCTCTCGAAAATACAACATCACCCGTCAAGCCACCAAATGCCAGCTAAATGTTAGTTAATAAAGCTTTCGTATGGGTGGCATGTTAATTTGAATTAAATCCACGAATACGCCTTGATAAGGCCTGGACTATGTTACATACATTACAACACTTGAACCATGAGTTAGTCGTCACCTCTTCAGCTATCTTTAATAACAAAGTTTGGCCTCTGACGCAATACTTCGAAGAAATAGCCTACCCAAGGTAGCACTGTTTTACAGCTTTTAAATTACCTCAACTCCTCTTTTCCATGGAAAATAACCTTGCGGTGGATGCCAAAGAGGTCCAACATCCATGGTGTCTCACTATCAACTATTATACTGACTCTTACAGTGGAATCATTGACTGCCTTCAATTTTAAACACTACATATTAAGTACACACACAGTCATATGCATCATCAATACTCAAAGGTGACCATGATTATACTTAAATCTCTCTCTCTCTTTCTTTGTCCAAGTGAAATTATTCCGACATATAATTTCTTATAGGTGTTGCTTTGTCGATCCAAATGTATGAGCCTTCCTTTATCAGGCGGTGACCACACAATGATATTCACCTTATATGCTTCTCTTAATTTCCCAATACTTGGTTTAACAGACACTAAACAATTAATCAGAAGTGAAATACTAGCCCTTTTTGGCCCCTGAAATTCCATTCAATATAGTGAATACCAGCTACCTACATGAATTCCTGGTTGTTTTAGCATATTAATCAGAAGTGAAATACTAGCCCTTTTTGGCCCCTGAAATTCCATTCAATATAGTGAATACCAGCTACCTACATGAATTCCTGGTTGTTTTACTGATGCCACTGACTTATGACTACATATTTGGCTATATATCTGAGGATATTGTAGATTCACAAATGACACCTTAGGCATTGCATGATGTTGTCAACTGCAACAATGGGTCCAAAAAAAATGACTTAGTACAAACTTATGTATAATTTTTCCTATATTTAGCCTCAAGGAAAAGAGTCAAAGCCCTAAATTAGGTTACATGTTGCAAATCATGATGTTAATTAGTTGAATGCTTCCATCAATTCCCCACAGCTACGTAATTCCCAAAAGTAAGTAAGACCTTGAAATTTATTCCCCAAAAAAAATTGTCAATAAGTTGTTACTAGTAAACTTACCTAATGATAGTGCCAACTGTTGTACACTTACTATTAATATAAATTATTCTGCATTCTCAATTATTGCCAGCTTTCTTATTGACAATTACTTCAATTGGACCATCATTGATATCCACAACCCAAGGAAAACATCTAATACTATGCATTACTTTAACAAAATTGGGGACAACTGATAATAAACACCAAAGTTGATATTGGGTACAAACTAATGTTCCGTCTTGCAGAGATATTCTTAAGACTTCCCCAAACAAATGTTGAAGGCATATAGTTACATCTTTAAGATCGACAATACATATACTCCAACTTGTCAAGTCACTCAAATATATTTTCTTATAGGGATTATCAACCGTTACATTTAATGTAATAACAATAGCGTTTAACAATCCCACCATTTGTGCAAACTTTACAGACATTTGAAATATCAATCACCAAGACCAAATAATGTTTGAATATACAGTTCATACTACTGTAGACATAACAACATAATTTACTGATTCGACTTTAATGAAAGTATTAAAAATATATACTTTAAATTAAAGCGTACTCTAATACCCAAAGTTGGTTTAGGACATATATGACCCATTGTAGACCTACCCATGTGGATAATAGCTTATACACAAATGACCCTTCCACAATTCTGTGTCCAGCAAATGATTGCCCCTCCATTCCTTTTAACTGCCATTTAGAAAGGTGGAGAAAGGTTGCCTTTCCCGATACTGAAAAGTGCACCAATGAAGCCTTCTATAAATAGGGGAGACTTATGCTTGCCTTGCTCTCCCAAATCCAGTAGCATCTCTTCAAAGTTAAACAGTTCCAAATTCCTTCAACGCAGGTATGAAATTTTACCTTCTTGCAGTTGTTTCTTAATTACCTATTCAGAAGGAATAGTTGAATGCATGCTTGAAAGTTGTTTGTAATTACCTATTCATAAGGAATAGTTGAATGCATGATTGAAGTATTTCCCTCAGTTAACTTCCATTAATAAGTACTGTTAATGGAGTTGTTGTACAATATAGACAACAAGTTTTAGTAAAACACTACATCACCATACAATTTCTTTAACTGAAAACTCTAACTCCACACTCATACCCCACTAATATAAAGATTACCTCCCCAAAAAATAAGACGCTCGATTATGCAAATGTAGAATGTGAATGAAAAAAGGCAGCTTTGAAACATGTAGTATAGTTTATTTTGCATTGCATGTAGCCATCACTGCGACAAAGACGTATCTACCACTTCTAATTGCATTCTATGTGTTGCATGTACCTACTATTGTTGCACTTACTCTACATTGTGCCCAACATACTTCATTATATTTCACACTCAAATTAGGTGTTCCACCGCCTGTACATAGTAACATTATTACCATTATTACTATCAAACGAATGAACCAAGGTGGCCATACCCACAGTTACCCGAATTACACATCACATTGTACAGTCTGAAACTTTAACATTGTTAACTAAGCATATACAGCTGAACAATAGGGATACCTAACAATTCAAGTGCCAATTTTTTCCACATCATCAAAACCAACAGTTGCAAAAACCTACCGTTTGCATGCATGCTATAATCAAAGTTCGCCTTTCGTTAAACTAAATATTCATATCTGTCTGATTTGAATGTATAATCCAGGGTAAGTTCCTGACTCTTGCTACACATAGTATTTTAAAAAACGTCTTCGCAGGTGCGATGGACGTGCGACTAAGCATCGACCAAATTACACTATCTACTCCCGATAGGACCTGTAAAGTTTAAATCATTGATATGAGCCGTGAGCAACAAAGCCAGGACAAGAAAATCAAATTTCAAAATCTGTTGCTGGAAGATGAAGAAGTAAGCTTACTGTCAATACAAACATTACTACTTTGTCCTCTAAAATAGACTACTTATGTACATCTTCGAAACTTTAATGTCTTTACAGGAGCAACAATATGCGTAGTGATCTATGGGGATGATATTGGACATTATGTCAGAAAACTACAACTCTTCAACACATATTTTGTCTCTGCAGGAAGGGTCAAAGTTTCCTCGTGTACTTATGGTAGATTTATCTATAAGTTCCATTGGGTAATTGACAAGGAAACTATAGTCGAACATGTCAAACCTACTGCTCAGCTTGACATAGCACTACCGCCGCCAATAATTTTTTGCGCTCTTGCTACGAGTAAACGATCCTCTTCGGATAATTCGTCCAATCCAAGGATAGCTATAATGTCCTAAACTAAACACCACGTCGCTTGATCAAGTAAGGCGGATGACTCCTTTCCCTGGCATGGAAATAGGTATGCCCTTCAACCAAATCACAGTCCACCTTACATCAACGTACAACCATTTGAATGACTAACAGATACTTACCTTCTCCATTGGCAGATTTTATTGGTGTCATACTTGATTGTAGGCCTTCAAAGTATGCTGGTCGTACTCAGACAAGATGTCGCGATGTTACTCTGATCGATGAGAAGTAACTACAGTTAGCATTGTGCTTACGCTATTAGGATCGATTAATACTAAAAGCAGGTACTTGCTTCCTACTAACAGAGAGAACCAGCTGCTCCTCACCCTATGGAATGATTTCAACGACATTGAAGGAAGTGAAGTGGAGAGTAAACTAAAAGGCACAAAAAAGTTGCCCGTGCTCCTTGGGAGAAACATAGGTGTTTCGCCATACCAAGGTATCTTACGCCTACAACGTTCCTCCAGAGTACAACTATTACAATATCATTTAACGCCAACTAATTTTATCACTACAGGATTGACATTGCAGACGCGATTTAACTCCACGATATGCCTTAATCCACCTTACCCACAAGCATTACAGCTTCTGGACTGGTACAAAGTTCAGCTACTTTTTATGCATATCCAATGTACTTGTGCCCATCATATTTACTCTACACTGTCATCTAAATAGGGCCCAAGCAAACCAACAAAGGCTTTCTGCCCGAATCATGGCCCATGCTCCAACCTCAACCACTGCCATTGCAACTCCTCCCGATGCCCATTCCGTGATTACCATAGCACAACTTACTGCAGAAGCTTCAGTGAGTTTAACATACATTGACCCTCAAAGAATTTGGTCCCCAAATAGAATAATACATAAGACTATTTTACCGGCTACAGGTTGGCGTGTTCCACATTGAGGCTGAAATGTCCATGCCAGATGACCCCCAAAAGTTCTGCATCTTGGAGTGTTCAGGGTGTAAGCAGAAAAAACGCACCAAAGAATTACACGAATTTGATTGCCCCAAATGCCCAAAGAAAACCACGCTGGTGCCTCGGTAATCATTATACTCCTTCTGACTGTACCTTTCGAGGCCACCAAATACAATACATACACAGAATATTTCAATAACTAACACTACATTTCTACAGATGTACCTTCCAAGTAGATCTCACTGACGGAAGTGGTTCCACAACTTCCCTCATCTTAGGGGATTTGGCCGAGAAATTCATTTCCATGCCAGCAGTGCATATATTCCAAACAACTTGCGCCAAGGTTACCTTTTCAACTGACTTTATTTGCTTTGTCCCTGGGCTTAAGTCTTTTCTAACATGGAATTCAGCAACGAACACTTGCACAACTACACATCCAAAGTATGCTTTAACTTTTGCAACTACCCTTCGGTGTGTACTGAGGAAGCTCTTGGACATTAAACACGCACAAGACATACTCGGTGATAAGCTATTCTATGTCCAACTGATGAAAACAACTCGGACGAGCTCAAATGTTACTCAGTCAGCCCTGACCATTTTGAAGTAGATGGAAAAGGAATGTGCGTTTCCGCTAAAGACAATGAAAGAGACCACAGAAGGCCTAAGGCACGGAGGAAGGCTACAACAGACATGGAGGGACAAACAAGCGATAATCAGGAAGACAACAGCGTTGGGACCATTGAACCATCTAACCCAGCCAACAAGATGTAACAGCTTTGTCAGGCACTCATTTTTTATTAGATAAACAATTTCGAATTTATTTCAACTGCCCCGGGTGAAAAGAACAATGCCCCTTTGATTTGCAAGTTTTACAACTCAAGCTTCGAATACTAATTCCCTCATTTCAGATACTACTATGTCATCTCTGCAATCTATTTCAGCTGCACACTATACAGGCTCAACACAGTATGCCTAACTCAGATATATTGAGTTGGCAATAAATAATATTTGTAGACCTAGAAATTTGAATTTGCTTCTACACTTACTGAAATATTCATTCTGCCCGTATTTCACTATTACTATGACCTCCCTGAAATGATGTGCACTGTCTAATTGCAGGAGGTATCTTCCTTAGTTTTTTGTGGGGAATTTGAAGGAGGTACCTTCCCTAGGTTTTCGGGGTTCTGACCACTACAATGGCAACTTCAAAGTTTTTGCAAGCCAATATTAAGAAGCAAACTTGGGGTCAATATGGAAGTCGAAGGCCCATCGTACTAACAACTCAGCCAAATTGAAGGGATGCATTAGTTCCATTTTTTGGTGGTCAGTTTCCTCCCGGCCATACATGTAGCCACCAACCAAAGGAATCGAAAAAACATGCACGCCTACCAACATTGTGAGTACAAAGGTACCATACCCAAGTTCCCCCGTTAAATGTAGCACGAGTTAGAGGTTCATCCTAGCTCCGGTGTAACATTGTTCATTGCCTTCACTCACAGGTTCTTTGACAAATCACACAACCTTCAGAGCCGACATTTGGCAAACTGTAAAAATGGTGTACGGCTGGAAATGTGGCACTTGTTTTTGGGGAGTAATATGTACAATCATGCTAGAAAGGCACAAAAAACCAAAAACTTATGCCAAGCATGGATCCAACACATTTAGTTGGGTCACATGTTTTCCTATATTTTAAATATTCTGCTAGTAGTTATAATGCCTATTCTGCCTTACATTTACTGCAACAATTTCATCCCCCATCGCTTACTACATACTCCCAACTTGGTACAACGCACTTCCAAATAATTGTGAACTACCTTATGCAATCGTCAATCCTACTTAGTCAGCGTTCTGGTTGACACATTCTGCACAGCCAAAACACCTCACTTACACATATTAAGCATCCAATGAAATAAAAACAAGAATGCGATTGTAACATAACTGATAATAATGAACATAGAATTCTATTCGCACCATGCCTAACTATAGGCCGCACGGGCCTGGACCTTCTCGTATATATAAATACAGGTAAGTGGTAAAGCATTGCTCCTGCTAGTACTATTGGGGGAAAGGAATGTGATTACATAATGCATATTACAGCATTTTCTAGTGGAAGACGACTTTTTAAGCCTAATAAAAAGAATTCCTATTTTGTCTGTTTTTAACTTAATTACTAGATACAAAACACTAAAAAAGCTGTTGAAAACACAAAAGAATTAACATATTTGAGTAAGTTGATTTTCTTACAAAAGACTTTGCCAAAATGTACAATCATTTAATCATGTGGTACTATTTCTTTTTTGGTTCGTTTCAAAAATAAAATCACCTTACTCTAATTGGAAACAATTTAATTTTAAAATTTTCCTTTTACCCTTAATGAAATGATTCTCGGCCATAGAAATATATAAGAATGATTTCAGACCACAAGTTTCAAAAGCCTTTATTTTTCTTTAAAACCATGTACCAAGTCAAAGAGTACCACATAAAATAAGATGAAGAGAGTAATTAATTAGTTAAATTATAGTAAGGAACTTAATGCTATTAAAACTAATACTAATTCATCATATTATATGATGCCTTTATCGATTATGAAGGGAAAATTGCTAGAGTTAGCCCATTTAGTTATCAAGTTGTAACCTTAAACTGATATTGTCTTTCTACGGATTGAAGTAAATCCTACATGGTCTTTTAATCCCTTAAACAGAATTTTTCACAATAATTTTTTTTGTGTTGATTACATTATGTATTTTCTCTTTGTTGGGACTGACAGGAATCAGGAATCATGCGAAAGTGTCACACCCTAGGAGGGTACCCTAGACGTAACTGACACTCAGAAACTATTGCTAGCCCCCAAGCAAACCATTAGTCTCGTTGCATTCGTTCAATCAACTCATATGCGGAAGATAATAAAATAAAATAGACTATCAGTGAGCTATCACATTCCCTATAATGTAGAGTACGAAAAAAAGCAATTCAATAGAAATAAGGAGTGGGAAACAATAGTCAATCCCGACCTTAACTATCAACTGTCTATGTCTAGGAAGCCTTTATAACTATCATCTAAGGAGGTACCATGACAGGCCATGGCTACCACAATCCAGTAAAATAACTCAAGGAAATAAAAGAAATAAATATGTCCTCCGAAGGCAAGGGAGGACTCACCAAACCTCTGTCGGGAATCTGTGAACCTCAATGATGAGCCTGCTGAAGTCCTCTATCTACAGAATCTGCATCATAAAATGATGCAGCGCCAAAGGGGTATTAGTACGTGGAACGTATTGTACGTGGAACGTATTTTGGGGCACATGGAAGAACAATTCCAAATTCTGGGTAGCCTTTACATACATGAAAAGTTGTTATTACCGTCAAAGTTTGATGAATACTCGCTTTCTTAGAGAAGATCCTCAATCTTGGTAGTTCTTTTAAAGTGAAAGAACTTGAAAGGACATGGTTTGAAGAGCTTCT
Source organism: Solanum clarkiae (assembly GCA_011800125.2). Lineage (NCBI taxonomy): Eukaryota > Viridiplantae > Streptophyta > Magnoliopsida > Solanales > Solanaceae > Solanum > Solanum clarkiae. The sequence goes on along the minus strand of JAABOM020046793.1, from coordinate 5,761 downwards.
TTTTTATTCTTGAATTCTTGATTTAGAATCTATAGTGTTCTTGATGAAGAATCCTATTTCTTGAAGAAGAAGAATCAATAAATCTTTTTTTGGGGATTCTTGAATTCATTTTCTTGAAACCCTAGGTTATGATTTAAAATCCCATTAGAGATGCATGAATAGACGAAGAAATTTGGGTTAGGTAGATTGTAATTTATGAAGAATAACTTACCTTAAGGATGAATCTTGAAAGATAATTCTAGCTTCATGACTTTCTTGATGATTTTTGAGCGTTTATGTTAAGGAGTGAAGGGACACGGTTTTGATTATGAAAATTGATGTTTTTTTTATGTTTTGGGGACAATAAATAGACCCCCAAAGGTGTTAGAATAAAAATATCCTCAAAATAAAAGAAAGAAAACGTCATTGCTTATGCAGTGAGGGTCCGCATTTGGTTCGCGATGCGGAGCTGTCGTGGACCTCAGACAACTCTGCATCCCTTCACAGAAATTGTCATAACTTTCTACTCAGAACTCTGATTAAGGCGAAATCAGATGTGTTGGAAATCTAATTCAAGTATCTTCGATTTGATATATTATGGGTCACTAAATCATTATAATTTAGGATATATGGTCATTTGAAATTGACCTTTCTATCAACTCATACAAAAACTTAGTTGTTAGAAATTCTTTGGACTTGGCTTGATGTAAAAAATTCCTTATGACTCTAAATCACATCTAATATATTTTAAATACTTGAGAATTGATATACAACTTACAAATCATTGGTTCACCTAATTTTTATAAAATCTTACATTAGAACTTCTACCTCATATCATCTCCAATTCTATTTCCATACTAAGAAATTAACTTTGTCATCTATGTTCAATTAACAATCCTCAATTAAAATCCTATATCATACGAAGGATGACTCGTTCTTAGCTTAAAAAAATTAGGGTATTACATTATCTCCCCATTGGGATCATTCTCCCTTGAATAATGAATAAAAGTGGATATCAAGGCACGAATAGACCATAATTCGTCTTGACATTCCCATCAGTCAATCAAACTTTCGACTCCTCATCACTATCAACAGTCCCTATTTAAACTCAAGAATAGACAACCTACTAAAGAAAAGACAATTAATTTAATTAAGGGTAAGGACATTACCTTCAACATTCACCTTGTTAGGCAAGAATAACAATCCAGACTACTTTTAATACTCAATCAACCAATCTGGATAGTCATAAGTCACTCAGAGTAGACAAATCGGTTCCAATCAAAAGTAGAGATACTCTTTAAGACTAGAGATTCTATATACAAGTCTTCAAGCTTTGAACCTCATCTCAATTATACTCCCTTTCATGGCACTCTATTCTCTCAACTTAAACTTATAACTCTTACTTAAATTCCTATTTAACCATCTCATCCTCTTCCAATTCAAGCCTACTTCTAAGCCTCAAGGCGTTATTCCCAAGATGATCATAGTCATACAAAGCAAATCCTCAATACTCAACTCTAAGCTTCCACAGGGCTTTCATTAAAAGATCACTAGTCCTCTTCACTACCTCACTACTCTTCCTCAAACACTTATTATGAAGTCTTCGCTAGTCTATCATCAATATTCACATAACAATAACCCCGAATTCAAGCCTATCACTCTAACCACTTCAACTATATTTTAGAATTTTCAAGCCTACTTAACACTCCTACCTACATGATTCAATGAGTTATCACTCAAAGTCACAGCAACATACTCTTACCTATCTACTGTTTATCATAAGGTTTTACCTCCCTCCTCTTTCCTATCTCTATCCCTACATGACATAAGCTTAACACCAATACCATAATAAGGATACACTTACTCCCACTCATCTACCCTTATCCTTAATGTACTACTCTCAACATCATAATTTGAACCTGGAGGAACTCATTACTTACCCCTTTTTGCAAAACCTCAAACTACTATATCTCCATGCAAAATAAGCAAGATCATACCTCTGAAACTTGACACTTTACATCCTACCATCAACAATGGCATAACAAGATGAAGGTCAGTGCATGCGTAAGATGACATCAGAATCAAGAACTCTCACTCTCTCTCATCAACCTTCACCCCTATACTATCATCAACACTTCTATCAAGACTGGAAAGCTGGATTACTCAAAAAGCTTGGAATAAAAGATCATTAGCATGACTTAATTGAGAATTCTTATATGAGAACACTCATAGATTACAATTTCTCTCGTCTATCAAGTCTCATTCCGTGTTAACAAAACCATACGTAGTGTAAAACTCAGGTCGCATCTCATTCAACATAGGACTAGAAACTCTTGGATTCATGGGGGTAAGATCAAGATTAATGAATGAATTCATCGCTTCTCAACCTCTAAACTCAGCATGATGGGGAAGCAACATGATATGCATGGGACTAGGCCATAGGTAGGACAGTCATACACCCGAAGGGAATGGAATGTTACCTCAGCTGAAGTATAAGGACTATATGAGACGGAAAAGAATTGATATCTTATCTTTATCGGCCTATCACAATCCAAAAGCTCAGGATATACTTCGATTTCTCATATCATCATCTCCCCCTTAGCTCTCAAGGTCCTCTCTTTAAATTTGTGAATCAATTTCCTCTACTAGGCTATAAGCATATTGGTCAAGGAATCATTATCAACAAGAATATGCATCTTTAACACTTCTGTTATTCTATAGTCACATACATATAACTAGCCACTTAGACTCCTTTCAACGATATTACTCTTAGCTTCCTCATGTCTCTATGAAACTCTCTCTCTCTCTCTCTCTCTCTTTCTCTCTCTCTATTTGTTGCTCTTAATGGCATACATAATCACTATCCACAATTGTTACAATCTAATATCTTTTTTTCTGCTAACGCTCAACCTTTGTGCTCTCATAAACCTATTTGTATAAGACTTAGACTATTATGGAGAACTCATCATTATCTACTCATACGCCCCAGTCACTTAGCTACTTGTGATGATAAAGATTACTTACATCAGACTACTCCATATCAACAACTCAAATATACTATCCGAATTCTCATAACAGTCATAACTTAGAGCCTCACCCATTTATACACAATCATTGTTACATATCTTAAAACTCTTAAGCCTCCTCTTTCCTGGTGTTTCTCCCTTAATTTACTATCTCCATCTAAGGGGTACTTCTACTCTACTCCTAGCACTATGCTCTTATCTTAATCATTGAACACGCAACACAGCAAGACTCTTAGGTCAAATCTCCAACAAGGACTATCACTATCATCATACTATCTCCTCTTTAATACTACTCCTCAAAATTTAATCTTAGGATCTAGCACTAACATGTGCATCTATCACACACCTCTCTAATGTCGATTTGCAATTACTATGTAAAAATTTAGGGAACATAATCCTACTAAAATCTCATAGCGAGTAATCAATCAACACATCCCCTCTTCACAACTCATGTACCACTCACCCATTCACTATACCTCTTTATCTGGCTAAGCTTATAACTCTATGAATCTCATGAACTCTCACATACAATCATAAGCCTAATTTAGATCTATCACATTAAAAGCACTCTTTTCCCTTATTCAAAAGCTACACTTCACCCTCAATATTATGAATATTATAACACATCAACATACACTTCCTTCTAGTTTAGGGCACGTTCTACCACATTCTAACACTAACTCTCTCTCTATATACCTCATCTCATCATGACAATCATATGATACTTTCAAATTTTTCGTCAAGCTTATGGCCATCGAGTCATCCCTTCACTAGTTACCTAATGGATATATCTCTACCTATAAGCCTCAATCAGTCATCACTCTTGCTATCTCGTCCCTTTTTTCTATCATCATCCTTCTAACTCTAGGATGATTCAAATCTACTCAGGATTTATAAGACCTCATATCTCACTCTTAGGTGGTAACATTAAACTCTTTGGAGACATAACTTTCTCTCTCATGGATAACACTGAAGGTAAGTTTTGGAAAAAAGAGGGTCTGGGTACATCTAGCGCTAACTCAAATGCATGATTCATATGAGTAATGGTGCACTCCTTCCGGTCAATCAACTTAGCACACTGGTCGGCTTCTCTCAAGCTTGGTGCAGTCTCTCTACCATTCTGATTACTATATCGCAGGGGATCTCATCAGTAAGAATTTGAACATTACTGTGTCTATCACCACGTGGATGAGGTATAGTCTAAAGGTTTAGAGAATCCACGAATAGGAAATAGATCCATCGCACGATTTAGAATCTGAAAGAAGGGAAACAATTCCTAAATGTCCTATAGCCTCCAAATTATAGATGTGGAGCTCTTCACACTAATAATAAGGACACTACTAGACACGACTTCATATACTCCCTAGGACTCTTGAACTCGTGCTCTGATACCAAGTTTTTCACACACCGAGAGAGTACCCTAGACATAACTGACACTCGGAGACTGTTGCTAGCCCCCAAGTGAACTACCTAGTCTCATTATATTCGTTCAATCAACTTATATACGAAAAATAATAAGAAAAAATAGACTATCAGTGGGCTATCACAATCTCTATCATGTAAAGTATGAAAATAAGCAATTCAAATAAAATAAGGAGTGCGAAACATGGTCAATCCCGACCTCAACTATCAACTGACTATATCTATGAAGTATCTACGACTATCATCTAAGGAGGTACCATGACAGGCCATGGTACCACAATCCAGTAAAATAACTCAAGGAAATAAAGGAAATAAATGTGTCCTCCGAAGGTAAGGGAGGACTCACCAAATCTCTGTCGGAAATCTGTGAACCTCAACGATGAGCCTGCTGAAGTCCTCTGTCTATAGAATCTGCATCATAAAATGATGCAGCACCAAAGAGGCATTGGTACGTGGAATGTGTTGTATGTAAAATGAGCTAAAGTAAATGGAACAAGATAACAATCACTCATCAATCACTCATCCTCACCTCAGAATAAAGAACAAGACTCTATAACCTCACTATCCATCAAGACATCAACAATCACATCATATCAGAGTTCTATCATCATGAAACCTATCTGAGAGTTTCTATAACTAACAACCACTACCTATGAGCTGATAGTGATACAACGAAGAGATGTCGTTGTCACATTTGTCCAGTACCTTACTAGGGTAAAGGACGTGTCTGTCAATGGATCCAAAATTCTATCAAGTCCTCTTTTGGGACACAGGAAACATCCGCTTTCACGGTCCAATCCTCTTATAAGCTGGCCACATAGTTAATAAGTATGAAGGGGACTTACTCTTACCCATTTCGGTGCTAATACTCCTCCCAGGACTCAATAAGCTCATAAGTCTATCAATCTATCAAGAACTTCCATCACTCAACCCTTATGGGCAAGAACTCTCACCTCATCTCATCATCTATCAACTCAAAGGCCAAGACTATCCTTTCATTTAAGAATAATTATTCAGATCAACTCTATTAATTCTATTCCCAGCTATTACCATCATCAGTACACTCACCTCAGGACTCAAACCCAGTCAAACATCACATTCAAACAATCAATGCTCTAGACATCCCCCTAAGTTCATTGTTTCAGTCTTTACAAAGAGAATTTATACGGGTTAAATCACAATCACATAATAACTTAGGTATACGGTAAAGTTTATACATGATGATTATCAATTTAAGATACAAAAATATAATTTAAGGAACATATTCAAGAATTAGAGACAATATTCAAGAATTAAAGGTATTATTCAAGAAAACTTTCAAGAAATCACTATTC
>JAABOM020046782.1:0-16055 GCA_011800125.2 Solanum clarkiae | reverse complement strand
AGCTATGTATATTAAAGTGTTAAACGTAAAGTTTCTCTTATGTTGAGTTGCACTTCTGACAAGTTTAAGACTATATATGTATATTTCAATTGCATGGCATATTTTGTTAGTTAAGATATCTCCAAGTACAGATTTAAAGTAAGTATTCTACTTTTATTATGTTTTGGCCATCTTATATGCCATACATTCCACGTACTGACGCCTTTGGAGCTGCATCATATTATGATACAACTGCAGGTGCCTATTTTAGAAGATCATTAGTAGGATAGTCTCCATTAGCAGTCGGTGAGATCTCTTAGCATACAGAGGAGCTCAGGACTTCCACTTATTTGTCTTTTATTTTGTTGAGGTACCTATGAGTCTATTCTGGTGCCCTATTCAGGGCCAGTACTTTAGAGGCTTCGTAGAGTAGAAAGACAATGTATCTAGTTATTTCTTTGAAAGATTTGATGTCAAGTTATATACATTACTATTTTATTTTAAGTTTCATAAATTTTGAGCCTATTCTAGTTCATTAAAGTATCAATGTCTTCCGCTGAGTAAGTTAGCGGGCAAAATGGTTCGCTTGGGGACTAGAAATGGTTTCTAAGTGTAGGCCACATCTAGGGTGTAGGCTCGAGGCATGATAATAGAATTTCAGGCATGTGTAAGTACATGGAACAACGATAGAAAGTGTCTAGTTGGAGGATGGCACAACTTATGCAGGTTGAACCTTGTGGAGAAACATGACAGGTGCATCTGCGAATTTGTGAGAGGAAAGTGCAACAAAGGGATTCACTTACAGGTTCATGTTCTCCATGTAGGATCAAATTTTAATCCCAACAAGGAATTAAAAAAAGATTTGTTGCTATTCAACATAGCATTTTAATTTTTATGGTTTCTATGGTGTTGTGGGATTTCACTGGGTATGTTGTTGTTGTTGTATGGTGTTGTGTGAAAGCGTTAGTGCCCCTAACCTTCTGGTGAACCTGGTTCACTAAACAGTACGTGCAAGTTTTGTAAAGCAGTAATGAGAAGCAAATAACTTATAGTGGGAAAACTCCTTGCTCACGGGAGAAATAACCACTACCTACACTCGTAGGATTTCAACAACTTCACTAGTTTCAAACGAGCAATGTCCAGTTTACACCACTTGTAACAAACTCAACTCTTGAGAGTCAAATCCACTCCCAATCACAACTCACGAAAAGTAAAAACAACTTCTTACAATATTTGTCACTAAACAGAGATTCTAAGAAGATTGTCCAACAAATTTAAACAACCAATAAAACTTAACCCTAGATCTCGCTTGAATACTCTAGCCAAATGCCCTTGATGTTGCTTGAAAGTTATCACCGAAATCAGATTGCAAAAGTTGAGTCTTCTAGGGTTGATGGATGTATTTATATTGCACCCTAAAGACTTTCCAAGTAAGACTCCTTTCTTGAGATGGGCACATCATTCTTTTCCATAAAAGAGTCCTTTTCCAAAGCTGCTTCCTTCTTCGATCCTACTTTTATTTTGTTTCCATAAATAATACTTCAACTTCAACTCGAATTCATCTTAGCTCCACTGGTGTACATATGCCGGACTTTGTTCCTTCAAACTTTTGCTAGCTTGTGTTTGCCATCATCGAAATAGTATGATCATACCTACATAAATCCTTACAAATTCCCTCTTTTTGATGATGGCAAGCCTGTATGCATAGAAAACTTCCCCCTTTTGACACCACAAAAAGACAACAAACAGTAGCACAAATCATAGAATCAAGAAAAAAATAGCAGGAAAAAGACAAGGATCAATAGAATACACACCAGTATTAAAACTGAAGATATTAGCCATCTATAAAGCCCAGAGTAACATCGTATAGTAAGAAAAATAGATATCCACAACAAAAACATCAAGCAAGCACCAACCTTCACATAAGCAACCACAAAAACTTATACACATCCCAAAAAACATTGTTTATGGTAGAAACTAAAAAAAAGAAGGATAACATCTGAAATGTGTGTCTAAAGGGGAGGTACCCTGATTATGATCCATTTGCTGCTGAAGGAACCGATCTTAAGCCAGGCAACCTCAGCCTTAAAAGCACCGAGCTGGTCCTAGAATTCATCAATCCTAGCCTTAAGACTAGCCCGTGCAGCCTGAGATTCACGAAGTTCCCACATGAGCTGAGTAATGGCACCAGTGGTCCGAGGTGGAACAGGTGCAGTAGCAGTAACAGCAAGGGGAGCAACCTGACACTCCAAGGTAGTGTGGCGATTAATTATATCCTTCTCGGTAAAAGTCCTCCCAGCACTGAGGGGAACCTTGAAAGCCAAGAACACATGAGTGAGTAGGTTGCCATAGGCCAACTGATGAGGACCATATGTTACATAATCAGAGCAGGCCAATCAACATGCTCCTAAAGATTAATCGCATGGGCAATGCCCATGTCGCGAAATGTAACCTCATGCCTGCTCACCCATAGGTAGGATCACCTTCTGCACCACCTGAAACAGTAGCTTAAAGAAAGGTGGCATCTCTGCCTTATACACTTTACGAGGGACATTTGTAACCCTCCCCTTCATGAACTTCGAAGTTAGCAAATACCATGAGTCCTCTAACCAGGTGTACTCCACTAGACCTAACGTAGAAATATGTAAAATCTCTATAAGTTTAACCTTATCAAACAAAATATCAATCCCACACATCCTCAAAGTAGCCACATCAACAAAAATGAAACCCAGATTTGTATAAAACTCAACCACCTCAGCCTCAAACACCGGTGTACTAGTATCGCAAAACAAGTCAAGCCACCCAGAAATGGCAATTTGTCACACAGTTGTACAATCACAGGTTAGTCATGCACTTCAGGGTAGATCACCTGGTCTCTAAGTATCCCCCTTGACTCGAAATAAACCTCCTTTCCTATTTTGTAAAAGTTCTATATGCTTTTTCCCATGGGTGGAGGCAGGGAGAACAGATGGAGAGTTGGGTGCAGGGGTTACATCGGGGGAGAAAGGAATACAAATAGGTGATGAAGGGGAAGTAGCAACCTTACTAGGATGGACCCTTTTGAGGCTAGACGATAGAGTAGGGGCATCGAGCATGATTATGAGGAGTAGCAGGACAGGGATACACAGGTGAGGGAGCCAAGCAATGGATAGTGGTTCAATGGAACCGAGCCAAGGGAATGTCATCCTCAAAGACAGCGGGCTCAGGTGCAGACGAAGGCGTCGTGGAAGAGAGGGCGACTAAGGGTTGTGGAGACCTAGGCAGAGGCGACACGACCCGAAGAAGGGGTGTGTCTGTGGAGGATGATGAGGGTTCATAATAAGCTAGTGAAAGAAGGGTAAGGGTCAGGAATCGACAAGGGAATAGATGGTCGGCAGGTTTTGGACAGTGATGGCAAGGCTGATAGTGAGGCAAGTACGAAGATGGTGAAGGAGAAAAGCGAGGGGGTTCATTATAGTGGCTAGTGGCGGGGACGATGGTGGGGAGAGATTGTGAATGGAGGGTGATAAGTGTAGTTCCTCCTGAGAAAGGTCCTGTGGCAATGATGGGGTAGTGAAATTGGAGTCGGTATCGGAGTAATCTACTAGGGATGCCATAGTATTGAGATTTCTTATTCAAAAGATTTAGCGACTTTGAAGAAAGGGTTTTTTTAAGGTGTATGTAAGCACATGGTTGATATGAGGGTTTTCCTGAGAGTTGGAGCAAACACCGGGATTGGATTGAAAAGAAGTGTGCTGGCACTGCAACTAGCATGACTCTTGGGATCCCACGGAATTGTGATCATTGCCCATTTTTAAGATGTAGCCCTTCCGCCCAATTTGAGAACCAGACAGATGCAACCAGGTAGAAGCCACAGACAACCTATCACTGGATATGTATACAGTAAACTTATGGAAGTGATAGAGCAGATGCGTACCTGATACGTCAGCATGCAAACACTAGTTCCCCTAAATTGATGCCTCACTGCTAGAAATAAACTCTAAGGGAAATATCATCATTTCTCAGCCTACGTGTCGTCCAGTAATTCTATTAGTAGAAAGCCTGCAAGCTTATTCAAGTTAGAATGACTGTACAATGTTTAAAGATCAAGTTGTGAGCCAAGGGGAGAGAAATTATCAAGTTAGAACTCCCTGATTAACCCTTAGTGGAGCAGATTCTACTCAAACTGCTCCCTGCTCAGGGCTTTCGTGAAGATGTTAGCAACTTGGTCCTCTGTTTTGTAGAAAACCATTTCAATAAGTCTTTTCTCCACATTGTCCCTTAAGAAATGGTGCCTCACATCGATATGTTTGGTGCGCTTATGCTGAACTAGATTCTTAGCTATGTTCAAAGCACTAGAGTTATCACACATGATGGGAATGCATTCTACTAGAATTCCAAAATCAACAAGCCGTTGTTTGATCCATAGGAGTTGAGCACAACAGAAGGCAGCAACAATATATTCACTTTTGCCATTGACAAGGCAACCGAGTTCTGTTTCTTGGTGGCCCATGTTACTAGATGAGATCCCAGGAAATATGCCATTCCTGAGGTGCTTTTTCTATCCACAGAGTATCCTGTAATGTCAACATCAGCAAATCTGACTAGATCAAATGAGGAGCCGGCTGCATACCAGAGAACCAAGTTCGTGGATCATTTAAGGTAGTGGAGAATCTGTTTGACAACCTTGAGATGCAATTCCTTGGGTTTAGCTTGAAACTGAGTGTGCATTCCCACACAAAAAACTATATCTGGTCTGCTAGTAGTCAGCTATAGAAGTGACTCAATTATCTGTCTGCACTTGGTCTCATCCACATCCACTACTGCTTCATCCTTATCAAGCCTTGTAGTTGTTGCCATTGCGGTATCACTTGCTTTAGAGTCCTTTATTCTAAACTTAGTGAAAAGCTCCTTTATGTATTTTCTCTGATAAATACTAGTGCCCGTCTATCCCTAATGTATCTGGAGCCCTAAGAAGAAAGTAAGTTCTCCCATCATACTCATCTAAAACTCACTCCCTATATGTTTTGCAAATTCTTCGCCTAGGGACGGTTCAGTTCTGCCAAAGATGATTTCATCCACATAGACCTGCACGATAAGTACATGAGTACCCCTTTTCTTCAAAAATAGGGTTCTATAAATTGTTCCTCTTGAATACCCATAATTCAACAGAAAGTTGGATAGCCGGTCAGACCAAGCTCTAAGAGCCTGTTTCAGTCCATAAAGTGCTTTCTCCAGTTTATACACACAGTCATAATGCTCATGATTTTCGAATCCAGGAGGTTGTTTGACATACACTTCCTCCTTCAATTACTTATTTAGGAATGCGCTCTTGACGTCCATCTGATATAGTTTAAATTCCATGTGAGTAGCAAAGGCTATAAGCATACGAATGGCTTCGATGCGAGCAACTGGAGCAAAGGTCTCATCATAGTAAATACCCCTCTCTTAAATATACTGTTGCACCAACAATCTAGCTTTATTCCTTATGACCATTCCTTGTTCATCCAACTTGTTCCTGAAGACCCATTTTGTATCGATGATGGTTTGATGTTCAGGAGGTAGAACCAGATGCCACACCTTGCTTAGCTCAAACTATAAGATTTCTTCCTGCATGGAAAAAATCCATTCTTCATCCTACGGGGCTTCTTTCATGTTCTTAGGTTCAACCAGGGACATATATGCAGAGTAGGCACATATGTTTCTGAGCTTTGATCCTGTAGAAATGCCTAAACCCAGGGGTGTCAACAAGTTCTCAAGAGGGTGAGAACTTTTTTGCTTCCAATTTTTGCCTACTTCCTCAGGTACAAGATTATTAGTTATAGCATTTGGGGGACCAATTTCAGCAGTCGGTGTTGTTCCTAGAGAGCCAATTTCAGTGTAAGGCATGTCTAGGTTGGGTGCTTCACTCTCTCCATTTCCTTGATCTGGTGGACTTGGTCCACTTCCATGTTTGCTATGGTCCTCATCATATGACTCCTTCCAGGTTAGAGCTCCAGCTTCCTTTGTACCTATTTTTGAAAAACTTTCTCGGCCCTAGATTGACCTCATCAAATATTACATGTGCACTTTCCTCCACACATCTGGTTCTTTTTTTATACACTATATAAACTTTTCTATGAGAAGCATACCCAATGAAAATTCCCTTATCGCTTCTAGCATCAAATTTACAAAGGGCATCCTTTCAATTGTTGTTTACATAGCATACACAGCTAAAAGAGTGAAGATATCTAGGTTTGGTTTTCTGCCTTTGAGTAGCTCATAGGGGGCTTTTGTTTAGAATCGGTGTGATCATACATCTGTTGATAAGATAGTAGGCGGTGTTCACAGCCTCAGCCTAGAAACTTTATAGAAGGTCACTGGCTATCAGCATGGTTCTAGCCATATCTTCTAGCGTTCTATTCTTTCTTTCTATAACCCCATTTTTTTGAGGGGTTCTGGGGGCTGAGATGTTGTGGATTACCCCATTTTCAGCATAGAAGGTGAGGAACTTTGAGTTCCCAAATTCTATACCACAGTCTGATCTCACACTCATCAGATGAAAGTTTAAATTCTTTTGAACCATATTAGTATAGGCAGAGAATACATCAAATGTTTCACCCTTGGATTTTAGGAAGAAGGTCCAAGTGAAATGCGAAAAGTCATCTACTAGGACAAAGAGATACTTGTTTCTGCCTCTGCTCAGAATCATGGACCCGCACAGATTCATATGAACCACTTTCAGGGGTCTGTTGGTACCGACCAGCCCAACTAGTTGAAAGTTGCTTCTGACATGTTTCCCTTGAGCGCATGCTCCGCAAAATTGATCCTCCCTAATCTTTACTTCAGGTAGTCGAAGGACCAGTTCCTTCAAGATCAATTTGTTGATGGTAGAGAAACTGGCATAACCTAGTCTTTTGTGCCACGGTGACGAGGCATCACTTATGGCACTAAAGCACTTCAGTTCAGGTTGATTGGGTCCGCTGATGTTGACCTTGTATACATTTTTGTGACTCTTCCCCCTGAGTATGAGCTTTTTAGACATGGTATTTATCACTTTGCAGTCTGATGCTGTGAGTAGCGTATCATTTCCTTTATCGCATATTTAGGAGACACTCAGTAGATTATGTTTCAATCTCTCAACGTAATACACATTTTCAATATACTGAGAATGGATGGTCCCACCTTTCTAGTTCCCTTGATTTCACCTTGCTTTCCATTACCAAAGCCAATATTCCTGCCTTGGTAGTCACCCAGTAGAGGGAAGTTTAGTTTGTTGCCTGTCATATGCCGGGAGCATGCACTGTCTAAGTACCATTACTTCTATTTTCCTTCTACTAATACCTGCACAATTAGCAATGGTGAGATTTGGGCACACAAATCTATTGAGTCCCTTTAGATTGTAAAAAAAGTGAATCAGGTCCCTTTTTGCCTAAGGAGGCAGATCTCTCTGAGTCCTTTCGACCCTATTGTCTCTGAAAGTCCTGAAGTTAGGCCTATTGACATAGTCAAACCAGTAAGGTATTGGAGCCTGTCTTCTACTCGACCTATTACAATCAATTCATCATGGGTACTTTCTTCCAGACCTATTCCCATTGGTTCTAGGGGGATAATTCCTTTCTGACCTATTTCTAGTGTTCCTACGAGAATACCTCCTTCTAGTTCCCTTGCCCAGATTCATATTTATATATGACATGTTGCTATCGAAGGCCCTAGAGTTTTTGTGGAAAGTATCCCTTAGATGTCCAGCGATACCTCACAGTGTGTACAGAGTTGCACTATCTATTGTTTAAGTCTTATTTTCTTTGATCTTAAACCGTATTCCATACTTAGTGGTTGACTGACCTTGCTCATTTTGTCAAGCATAGCAGAAGACTTGGTCCCTTCAAGGTGTGCTCTAATTTGGCTTTGGTGTGTTCTAGTTCTTTTTGCAAGGCTTCATTCTTATTGGTCATACTACCATGTTCATCCCATAGCCTTTTAACCTGTTTCTCAAGGTCTAATTGAGACTGACTCATGACGTTTTTTTGCTATCCTAAAGGACTTGAGACTGTCAATCTCCAACTGTAGTTTTTGGTTGATATTCTTAAGGTCTACATTTTCAGTCCTCAGCTGAGCATAGTCCTCTAGGAAAAGACTGTTAGAGTCACAAACTGTCAGACATGCTTCAATCAGAACCTTTGACACGGACTCAAGCTTTTTCTTGGAATATGTATGAATATTATCTGTAGCCTGTTCAAAACTTACCATGTTATCCAGTAAAGTATTGTCTAGATCATGAGAGCCCGATCCAGCCATCAGTACCAGAATTTCTATTTTGGTTAAGTTTTATCAGCCTTGATTACAGCCTCTTCTGTTATCAGTTCCTTGTTCCCATCGTCATCAGATTCGTCAATGGCCATGAGAGCTAGAAAGTCATATTTTTCAGGTTCCTCGACTACCATGACAGATTGATTCTCTAGGGTCTCACAGTATGATTCTTCACCTGGATTACCAGATGATACCGCTAACGCTCTCCACACTAAGAGATTTGTCTCCTGACTTATCATCCTTTTGTCTTTTTGAACATAAGGTTTAGCCTTTGTTTCTTTAGCTTCTTTGGATTATTCTTCTTGTACTCAAGTGCCCAGAGTAGACAGGACTTGATGAAGTGGTCGGAGCTACCACACTTGTAGCATAATTGTTCCCTTAGATCATTCTCAGTTGTTCGTTGAGTAGTCCTTCTTTGTCCGGCGTTTCCTCTTCTCAGCACATGCTGGAACATCTTGGTGATCAAGGCTATGTTTTCTTCTTTGTACTCCTCCTTTTCAGCAGCTTTCACAGCTAGGTTCTTGTCCTTCCTCCTATTATTGAGCTCCTTCTCCTGATTCTTCTTGAACTTGTAAGTGACTAGAGTTCCCAGTTGTTGATCCATAGTCATGGTGTCTAGATCCTTCGCTTCGATGATAGCTTTAACCTTGCTTTCTAGGATTCAGGTAACACACTTAGTAGCTTTCGGATGGCCTTCCCAGTGGGGATGACTTCTCCTAAGGAGTAGATTTCATTAACAATAGCGGAGAACCTGGTTTTCATCGCATGTATAGTCTCACCTTCGTGCATTCTGAATAACTCATACTATTGACTGAGATTATCAATCTTAGCCTTCTTCAACTGAGAGGTTCCCTCATGAGCAATTTCCAGAGTATCCCAGATCTGCTTAGCATCTTGGCATGACGATATCCTATTATATTCATTTGGACTGAGACCACACGGCAAGATCATTTTAGCCTTAGCATTATTTTGAATGGCAATTTTGTCAGCATCATTCCATTCACTGTGTTCCTTGGGTACTCTTGGAGCACCCTCATTAGAGGCGTTCTTCATTGGAAAAGTTGGTCCATTGAGCACCACATTCTAGAGATCAGGATTTTCACCCTCAATATAATTCACATTCTAGTTTTCCACCACCCATAGTATTGTTCGTCGAATAGCGGTGGTCTGGACTGAGAAACTCCTTCTTGTGTTATAGGTGGGGCTGCCATTATCTTTTCGAGGTAGTTAACCTTGTTTCGAAAAGTTCGGCTCTGATACCAATTGAAAGAGTTGGTTCCCCTAACCTTCTGGTGAACCTGGTTCACTAAATAGTACGTACAAGTTTGTTAAAATAGTAATGAGAAGCAAACAACTTATAGTGGAAAAACTTCTTGCTCAAGGGAGAAACAACCACTACCTACATTCGTAGGATTTCAACAATTTCACTAACTTCAAATGAGCAACATTCAACTTACACCACTTGCAACAAACTCAACTCTTGAGAGTCAAATGCACTCTCAATCATAACTCACGAAAAGTAAAAACAACTTATTACAGTATTTGTCACTAGACAAAGATTCTAAGAAGATTTTCAATCAGACTTGAACAACCAGGAAAACTTAACTCTAGGTCTTTCTTGAATGCTTACCCCAAGTGCCCTTGCTTTTGCTTGACAGTGATCGCCCCGAAATCATATTGCAAAAGTTGAGTCTTCTAGGGTTGATGGATGTATTCATATTGCACCCTAAAGACAACGCCATTCTTTTCCATAAAGGAATCCTTTTCTAAAGCTGATTCCTTCTTCATATCCCATATTTGTTTTGTTTCCATAAATAACACTTCAACTTCAACTCGGACAACTTAGCTCCACTAGTGCACATATGCCAGACCTAGTTCCTCCAAACTGTTACTAGCTTGTGTTTGCTATCATCAAATCAGTATGGTCATACCTGCACAAATCCTAACATTGTGTGTAGAAAAATTTTATGAAGACTATAAGTACTATTGTTTGTTGAAAAACAATGAAGGTTATTTTAGATAGTGCTGTCGTTTTGATAAAAGAATTGAAGACTATTTTAGTTTGATTATTTATGAATTAAATATGTTAATATCTGTGTTGAGTGGTAGTATTTGACTCCACTTAATTCGTTTTAGCTCTTATTTTATAATTCTAGATCTATAAATCTTCTTAAGAGTGAAAACTTCCCCTTATCTTTTTAGATTGTAAAGTGTTACAATGTGTCAAATTTTATTTATTTTTGTGATCCACAATGTGCTCTTCGTATACTAGAGTAATCTTAATCATGAATTATCCGTGTAAAGTTTTTGTTGGGGTGGTGATGAGGCAAACATTGTACATAAAAAATTAGCACATCATACTTTCTATAGAGCAAACACATCGACAAAGTGATCCTCTTGTATTGCAATGTACCTTTTTAATTATTACATTTGTTTAAGCATGCACATATAATTTGTTGACAGTATGTGGTAAAACTGTAACTCAAATTAATAAACCTGAATGAACATGTATTTAATATTTTCAGATTTTTGTGTTGCTCTACACATGCATTAAGCACATATAAATTATAATTTACAAATAGATGGTGATGAAACTCAAACTCATGAATGTTACTTATTTGATGAAAGAATATATACATGGTATACTTTCAAGTATGACCATCCATGACACTTGTAGCAGAGAATTATTATAACACCACGTAATTATTCAAACTCATATAAGTCTAGGAAGACTAAGATTTTATTTTACTCCCCATAGAGATGAATGAACGGACCATGGAAGGGACCTCAAAAGTTCCCTCAACACTTCGTAAAATTTTGAGTTTTGAAGACCAGGTCTACGAGCCAATTGAATAACCTATACAGCAACACCTGGTAAAATTACCAAAATACCCTAAGAAGAGAGACACTTGCATAACGCGTCTTTTCAAACACCATTGACAAATCCAACCCCAAAAATGCGATCAACATGAAAATTGTGTGAGAAAATGGTCTTGGTTAGTTTTTATAGCACCGAATCAAGAGATAATTTATTGATGCAAAAATATAGTCACAAAGAAGTGCGCAACATGTCTGCATCACAGACTTGTCGTGGATTTACATTTGGTTGTGACCCTAATATTTTCTATGGGATTCGAAAGCTCAATTAGAAAATTTTTGTCCAAAAAACCCCAAAAATGACCAACTCTCCTACGCCGGACTTGGTACGCCTAAGGGAAATTTTTGGTTTTTCGCGAGGGACATTCCAAACTTTTGCCTTCCGGTCTCTGCAGTATTAGTGGCTATCTTTTGTTACCCCTAGCCACATCTAACCTTATCTTGGTAAGGGCCAAGGGCAAATCCTAGGATAAAGGCCCGATGCTAACCTGAGTTGAAGGCCAGGCCATAGCCTAGGTTTTGTCAGCCAGGTTGGGGTATATAGTCTAGGTTAGGGACTTGGATTGTGATAGTAGGTTCATGGTTCATGTCACATAGTTGGTTTACGATATCAGTAAGACTTGACATAGTTAAACCTTTAACCCGCTCACCCTATTATTGTATGTAGGTGTACATTGGAACTTATGGCAGTCCGATTGGCGTACAAGCATAAAAAGTAGTGCCTTACACCCATATATATCACTACATAGTCATCCAATCTCTGGTTACTTCCATATTTACCGGCATACAGTCTAGTTCTTGTAATTGAATGTCTATAGAGTTATATTCTAGTTTATCCCTGCTTTATTTACTATCGATACTCAGTCGACCTATGGTGACTACTCGATACCATATTTCTAGTACTCATCCTGCTTTCTGCATCTACGTCGTGATACAATTCCTAGCACTACCAGCAACGTTGATTCCTCCTTTGGTAAATGTCATATTCAGAGACTAGTGATGAACATTAGACGTCCTTGGATCCTTCTGTTCTCGATCTATATTAGTAATTGTCTTTTGTTTGTATATTATTTTGGCTTGTATATGTATATATGTAATAATATGACTGTATTATGTTATATCATGTTATAGTAATTCTGTAGATGTGACTTTCAGGTCCTAAGAGGGTTGATATAGTGTTGGGATATGTTTATATATTTAGTATAAGTTCAATGTTCTTATGCTGGTTGTTTTTGTTGATTTGTTTCCTACTCACGCCCATTACTAGCAGTTTTAGGTCAGGGTTAGACTTGTCTACTGGAGGGATAAGGTAGGAGTCATCATGGCCTGTAAAGTCAGGTTTTACTAGAACATGAGATTTAGGAATCAAAGTTGCAACTAATAATAATTTTTATTCCTAATATATTGTGTCGCTCAATTATTTATTCTTCTTTCTGAAGACCTACAACATGTGTGAATTTTTGTACTTCAATTTTCTCAGGATTGTTAGTCCTTTGTAAGGGTGACAATTTCAATCGATATAAGGTAAAAGGAACCCATTTTATCTATATTCATTTTAGTGGATCACTCATATTTTCTAATTGGGTAAATATGACTTGATCTATTCTAAGAGTTTCATACAAATATGGTCAAAATGAGTAAAATATATGTACCCATATAGACCCATAGATTCCCCATTTATAATAATAAATTCTTAATTGCTATAAAAAGATTTTTTACGTGCATGAACTTTTTTTTTTTTAAAAAAAAAATAGGAGGCAGGAAAGGGGTAGGTATGGCAATGGGGCAGGCACGGTGAGGGTGCAAGGCGGGTTGACCTCAATCTGCAAATTTTCTAAACCTCCCCGTCCCGCACGATGACTTTTTCATTTTCAACCCTCCTCGCCCTGCATAGACCTGCCCCACCTAAACCCGCCTCACTTAAATTTTAAAGTTCTTTTACATTTTAATTGAATTTAATTTTTTTGCTAAGTAAGTTTCAATAACTAATTGACTATTTTTAGTTGATATTTTAACAATTATTTTTTAATTATTACTTGAAAGTTTCTAATTAACATTTTAATAACTAACAATTTACCAGACATGTGTAGTTTAAATTTTAGAAAAAAATAAAACTAAAGTCAATATTTAATATGAAACGCTTATATCTTTTTTATTTTTACTAATTACAAAAATTTAATTTCTTCGAATTCTTATATAGTTTTTCGCACCCTCAACTTGTCCCACCCAACATTATTTTATAAAATAGCTATTTCAACTTTCCCTGCATCCGCATAACTCTAAACCTGCCCCGCCCTGCCTCGCCTATTGCCATCCCTTAGGGGGGTGGGGGTGGGCAGAGGGAGGTGGCGAAAAAATTTAACTTTTCTTAAATTTTTATTGGGGTAGACATAAATATCAAAAAATCGAACCGAACCAAACCAAATCAAACTAATTTAATTTTTTAGTTCGGCGTCGGTATTATTTTATCAAAAGTTCATTTTTTTGGTTCAAAGAAAAAATTTGACTTTCTTTTTTTATCTTTTAAAAAATTATTCGGAGGTAGAGGGTCTGGTGGGTCTTGGAGATGATTTTTTTTTAAATGATGATAAGGTGGGGTGTTGGGGATGAGTGAGGGGTGGATAGAGTGGGCAAATATTTTTTCTGATATTTTCTTATTTTAAAAAATGGGGTGATAGAGGTGCGGGTAGGGTGGAGATGAGGGTTGGGGGTGGGGTGGGAGTGGGTGGGTGATAACGTATGAAAGTAGAAAAAGTTAATTTAATTTTTTTATGAAAAATAATTTTTTAAAATAACTATTTGGGATTAGGGTTGGAGTGATAGGAATTGAGCATTAACAATCTAGCTTTGATTTAATCTTTTTTTTACTTCAAGAGAATAAAGTGGGCAGAAATTATTTTTATCCAAACTATATTTAACCAAATCCATATTTACTCATATTTTATATGGATGGATTGTGATCCAATCCATTTTGACTCAATCCATCCAAATTTAATCCAATCCATCCATTTGCCACCTCTAGTCACTCGTAGTGTTGGTCCTCATATTCACTTGAACTATGTATGATTATGATCTTAAGCTATATATGGATTGGCTTTTGCCTCATGCTTGAACTAGTAATATTTGCTAGTCGTTTGAAAAATCATTGATGTGCCTTCTTAACTTGTTTTGTATTCTTAATTTTTCAAGAAGTTAAAGCTTTTGTCTAAATGAGTAATCTGATTGCATGGATCGCCGATAAAGCTTGGCGTCTTTGTTTTGGATGTTTGATGGATGAACTTTGTATAAAATGGAGCTTGAACGTCTCTGCTCGTATGCTAATTGCAGTTGGCATTTCTTGTTTGTTGTTTGCTAAGACAAACAATGTTGTGTCTTTCTCATTTTATTTGTTGTATTTTAGTATAAGACAGATATTAAGCTGGATAAATGATGATCTTATGCTCTATTACATTTTAAAAGATTTGCTATAAACTTGAATCCTTTCGCACGTTTCTCTATTGGTGATTTTGTAACTGTCTTTACTTATATACACTATTATAATGTGAACATATTGTTTTATCATTTTGGCAAAAATTTGGGTCAAATAGCATTTTTCATAATTTTAATAGTAAATTTTATACAATTAAAAATGAGATAAGTCTAGAAAACACACCTAAACTATCTCTTTTTTTTGAGTTTCGTATCTAAGCTATTGAAAGTTTGAGTTTCATACCTAATTTATCATTTGTTAGTTTGAGAAACACACTTAAGTGATGTGTGTATTACACTCTCTCTTTTATGGGAAAAAATAGCCAGATGAATAAAATATTTCATCTTGACAAAAAATTAAATAAATCATTAATATTAATTAAAGTTAAAGATTAAAATATTAATACTCCCGCAAAAAATATTATATTTTAAAATTAATTATTTTAAAAAATAAAATTTAACATATTTTTTCACCTACTCCACCCCACGCCATCCTCGTGGCCCCTCTACCCCCAAGCCACAATAGTCCCCGCCGTTTGATTGTTTAAAATCTCTTTTATAAAATATTTTCTTTAAAAAAATCAAATTTCACTCCCTCCGCCACTCTTTCAATAAAACTGACATTATTTTTAATACAATTCTCTCCCACCCTATTATCCTCCCCTCTCAATTTATTTTTATCTTAGTTTATATTTTTTTTTAGATATGTACACATATTTTTAGAAAAATATTTTTCTATTTGTGTACTGAATATTACAAAAATAAAAAATTTATTTTAAAAATCTTGCGGCAAATAAAAACTAATTTTCCAAAAATGAAAACAAATGCAAGTGGAGGATTAGGCGGGTAGGATAGAATTATTTATCCTAAAAGATTAATATAATATTTAAATTATTATTTTAAAGAGAGAGGCGAGATGAAGGAAGAGTTTTTTTTTTTTAAAAATTTCAAAGTTCTTTTTTAAAAAAAAAAAACTAAAATATTGATTGGTTTGGAGGGAGGTGGTACAGGATTGGAAGTAGTGGAATGAGATAAAAAAATATTTTATATTTTATTTTATATTTTTTGTAAAATAATAATATTATAATATTTAACTTTAAAATTATATATATAAAAGGATTGGCAGCCTGCCTATACGGCTCCCTCATAGTTAAAGTTTTTTTTTTTCTTTTTTTTTCTTTTTTTTTTATTACAATTCTTTCAGTTTCCATCTTAGAAAATAGAAAGCCTAAACTAGCAAACAACGTTTCAACACCAACAGTTACGGCTCTGTATGCATTCTCCTTCCGTTCACGAAACTTGTTCCCTCCTTCACTATCCATTTGTTTTCTTCCCATGTACCGTCCTTTGTTTCACTTTTCCTTTGCATCCTCTGTTTACGCACCATTTTCCCTTTCTTTCCGCTGTTAGCGAAATTATACCATCGATTTTGCAAATTAGTAACTTTTGCATCTTCTTTTGAA
>JAABOM020046702.1:0-16061 GCA_011800125.2 Solanum clarkiae | reverse complement strand
ATACTTAAGTTCAAATTACACGACCTCCACAACAAAATTTTTCGATTGGATAGTTATCCTTAATTAAAAAAAAGGGGGGGTCTAACAAACTCACTCTAAAATTCTCAATTTCAATTCAATTCGTCTGTTTGATACCCCTAGAGATTATAATTAGTCATGTCATAACTTTTTATCCGAGTACATTACAACCTACAGGGACAGTCAAAAGACAATATATTTGGAGTTTATGATGTGTGCATTAATAAAATATACATTTTTTTTACAGATAACTTGACCAACAACATAATTTCCATATTAGACTTGATTTACTAACCTAAAAAATAAATACTCCCTAGGAAGTACCATGCTATAACTGCTTAAAATTCAATGATTGTGTCAAATTTCTTTACTTTGTTAGTCTATGTAACTTAAACAAAAATCAACCCAAAAAAATACAATCTTTACACTATTCTATCTGTAACTTTTAGCTTATTTCGTATATACCAACCAAAGAAAAACCATTGGATTTTAGACAGATTGAATCAGATAGTAGAAAGGAACTTTTTGATAAACACAACATGAAGTAACCTTAAATGAATTAAAGCAACAATTTCTTGTAACATCCGATTAAATTATTGAAATACCCCTAGAATAGAGACATGCACGTAACATGTCTTCCCATGCTCCATTTGTGAATTCGAGATCGGATATGCAATCGCCATGGAAAATTGAGTGGGGACATGAACTTGTTCAGATTTTAGAGCAACCCGGATCGAAAAATAATCTTTTGATCCGAGATGAAAAATAGTGGCAGTGCACGCCCAAGGCACGTGCGCTTGGGATGTAAACATGCCTTTTTTAAAAAAAAATCAATGGGAATTGAAAACTCATTCGGAAAATTTTTAGGAAAAAAATGTATAGGTCTGCGCCCAGCCCACATCGCGGACTGGGCATTTCCTGGGTGA
The DNA here is from genome assembly GCA_011800125.2 of Solanum clarkiae. Taxonomy (NCBI): domain Eukaryota; kingdom Viridiplantae; phylum Streptophyta; class Magnoliopsida; order Solanales; family Solanaceae; genus Solanum; species Solanum clarkiae. The sequence goes on along the minus strand of JAABOM020046702.1, from coordinate 15,117 downwards.
AATTTTTCTTTTTAATTTGAGGGGCATTCCGGGCAATTTTCAACCCCTTCTAAACTCAAAACACGATCAAATTGGGTCATTTTGATGCGTAAATAGGGTCTTAAACCCCATTCGAAGCCATTTTCTAAACACTTGAAAGACTAGGGCTTGAGAGAGGAGAAGAAGGAAGCGTAGTTGAAAAATTCAAGGAAATTCTTGACGATTGATTGGCAAAACTTCATCCCAAGTATGTAAGGCTAAACTAAAAGCATGAGATTGTTCTCTCATGTGCCCCATATATGGTTTTAGGAAAGTGCTGATAGTTCATGAGTCTACTTACATGACTCTTGATGGGTTTTCTTGAAAATTATATTTATTACATGTATTTTCATATGCTGATGATCATTATAAACTTATTTTCCTTGAATTGATTATTTTTCATGAGATATTGTATAACCCTACATGACAATTTTGAAAGCATGTATGAATGAACCTAGGGATTGAGTCTAGAGCCTTGATTTAAGAATGTCGATTGTGATTGTGATGTGAGAATGATAACATGATGAATTGATAGATCTTGGTAGTCGTATGAGTCGCATAAATGAACTCTAATGATTTGTCTATTTGATTGTTTCCTAATAATTGTTCTAAGCCTTGAGTTATTGATTGAGATGTTGACTGATGAGATGGTTAGAGTCTCTATGAGACTAATTGAAAGATAGTGCCTCCCCAAGGTTTATTGAGATGATTTGATTGGATAGATTGTTTTATGAGCATTAAGTCATGGGAGGAGTATCGAGCACCAAAAGAGTCAGAGTTACTCCAACTCGCACTCGTCAAACTACTTAGCCAAGCGTAGGTGAGGATTAGGACCATCACATCACATTATAATGAGGTTCCCTTTGATTAGAAGTCCTTGAAATCAATACAAGACTTATAGGTTGTTGTCTCCATTTGGACTTGTCGATTATGGTTTCGATTCGTTCCCAACCTAGCAAGTGTGGAATGGTTGTGGCAACATCAGCGAGATTATTGTATAATCTCTAGCTCATAAGTGATTGTTGTGGGATAAGAGAAACTCCGAGAAAGTTCCAAAACTGAGTACTCTGAATTAGATGAGATGAGATGAGTCCCTTAGAGATGAGTTTGACTTGATTGATGAGGTTTGATCGGTTGATGGGGTCACTTGTCTACACTTTATTCTTGCTTTAGATAGACATTTGATATGTTGATTGATTTCTATATTAAGTTAATTGATGTTTCATATTATTCTACTTGTTTAGGTATCATTCAGCTATTTTATATATATACATTCCACGTACTGACTCTATTTGGCACTGTGTCATTTTATGATGTAGATACAAGGATTAGAGATCATCAACAAGCGCATCATTGAGGATCTTGGACGTTCAACCGATTGGTGAGCCTCCCCTACTTCGGAGGATCCATTATGTTCTTTTCATCTTGCTTTAGATTTAGATATTTATTAGCTTTATTTTGATTGAGGTAGCTATGGGTCTGTCATTGGCACCACCTGATAGTGATAAAGGCTTCATAGACTAGATATCGAATGTTGATTGTTAAGATTATGAGCTAGTTCTTCCTACTAACCTTCTATTTTCATTTTAAGATTACAATGTGCCCATTTATATTATTTATGTATTCTACTGATTTGTAGAATTTATTAATTAAATGAACGTGATGAGGCCAAGTGGTTCACTTGGGGACTAGCAATAGTCTCTGGGTGCCAGCCACGTATTGGGACCCTTCCTGGGGCGTAACAAACTTGGTATCAGAGCACGAGTTCTAGTGTCCTAAGGAGTCTTTGAAGTCGTGTGTAGTAGAGTCTTGTTGATGGGTGTGTTGTCGACCAAACTTGATAAGCAGGAGGCTATAGGACATTAGGAATTGTTTCAGTTCTTTCATGTTTCAAATCATGCTATAGATTTATGCTCTATGAAAGTTCCCTTATAATTCGTGCTTTGCAAATTGCAGAATTGTGATCATGCCTTCCAGAAGAGCTATCAGAGGTAGAGGATGTCCTTCCAGATAGAATGTCAATACACCTGAGCCTCAAGGACATGAGAAGCCCGCGGAACAAGCTGTCCTTGTTGTGCAGCCCCCTGCAAGATAAGGTATCTAATGTTGAGCTTCACCGGGCTACTCAAACCTAACCCAGGCTGTCACAGCACTTGCTGCGAGACAAGAAGTGGGTCGAAAGGATTCCCATGACACTTCTAGAGTCCAGGAATTCTCGAGGATGAATCCGCCTGAGTTCACAGGGTCTGCATCCACGAGGATCCTAAGAACTATGTGGAGGAGCTTTAGAAAGTGTTCCAAGTGATGCATGTGACTGATGTTGACAGAGTGGAACTAGTACTTATCAATTAAAGGATGTGGCTAGATTATGGTTCGACCAGTGGAAGAAGGGTAGAGAAAAGGATGCCCCATGCTGACTTGTTATGTTCAAGGAAGCCTTCTTGTGGTGCTTCTTCCCAAAGAAGTGAAGAGAGGCAAAGGTAAGAGAGTTCTTGAACTTGAAGTAGGGCTCTATGACTGTGTAAGAGTATGGGCTGAAGTTTACACAACTGCCTCGCTATACTCTGGACATGGTTGTTGATATAAGAGGGAGGATGGGAGTGTATGTTGATGGGTTGAATAGAGGGCCGAAGAGTGATGGGAGGGGAACAATACTCGTGAGTGACATGGATATCGGGAGATTGATGACCTCTGTGCAACAATCTGATAAGGAGAGGCAGCATGATAAAGATGAGTTCAGAAATGAAAGCAAAAAGATCCATCCATGAGGTTGGAAAGAAGGGGAACAGAAGCCGATTTCCAGCACCATCATCTGCTAATGCACCTGCACCTAGAATCCGAAATGATCAGAGGTCCCTGAATGTTGGATCCCATGAATCTCAGTCACAAGCCATTGTGGCTCAAGGTTCATTGGGTAAGCCAGCATATGGCAAGTGTGGTATATTGCACTTGGGGAGATGTCATGAGGGGTGTGATGTATGCAATAAGTGTGGTCAAGCGGGTCATTATCAGTGAGATTGTCCAGAATGGGCTGACTAGGCTCAATCTTCTGCACCAGCCCCACCTATAAGGGAAATCAGAGAGGTACTATGTCAGGCGTAAGTGAGGCCACAACCGTTTGTATGCCGTGAGTAGTCGACATGATCAGGAGACCTTCATAGATATTATGACGGGTATGATTTGTGTCTTTTCTATTGATTGTTACATGTTGATGGATCTTGGTGTCGCATTATCTTTTGTAACTCTTTATGTGGTCAGTAGATTTGATAGAACCCCTGAGAGTCTTCTTGAATTCTTTGATGTTTCTACTCTAGTGGGTGAGTCTATTCGAGCCGAGAGAGTCAATAGAGCTTGTGTAGTGTCCATCTATTATAGTGATACTATCGTTGATCTGATTTTGATTTGATCTTTGGCATTGATTGGCTCCACGCTTGCAATGTCTCTATTGATTGTAGAGCCTGAACTGTTAAGTTCCAATTTGCGAATGAATCGGTTCTAGAGTGGAAGGGTGATTCTGTAGCAGCTAAGGGAAAGTTTATCTCATACCTTAGATCTAGAAAGATGATTGTTAAGGGTTGTATCTACCACCTTGTGAGAGTTAAATCTGATGATGTTGAGTCTCCTACTCTTGAGTCTGTCCTAATTGTGAATGAGTTTCCTGAAGTGTTTCCCAAGGATCTTCCCAGAGTACCTCCAGATAGGGAGATTGACTTTAGGATTGATGTTCTTCCCGATACCCAGCCTATCTCAATTCCACCTTATAGGATGGCCCCCGCTGAGTTGAAAGAATTGAAATAACAATTGAAAGATTTGTTAGAGAAGGGCTTCATAAGGCCTAGTGTTTCTCCTTAGGGTGCCCCTGTCCTATTCGTGTGAAAGAAAGATGGGTCTCTTAGAATGTACATTTACTATCATCAGCTGAACAAGGTCACCATAAAGAATAAGTATACTCTCCTAAGGATAGAAGATGTTTTTGACCAACTTCAGGATGCCTCTTGTTTCTCAAAGATAGACCTCGATCTGGCTACCATCAGTTGAAAGTGAGGGAATGTGATATTCCAAAGACAACCTTTAGGACTAGATATAGCCATTTTGAGTTCCTGGTCATGTCCTTTGGATTGACGAATGCACCTGCAACCTTCATGGACTTGATGAATAGAATGTTCAGACAGTATTTGGATATGTTTGTGATTGTGTTAATTGACGACATTTTGGTATATTCAAGAGATGAAGAGGAACATGAAAATCACCTCAGAATTGTCCCCCAAACACTTAAGGACCATGAGTTGTATGCAAAATTTGCGAAATGTGAATTCTAGCTTAAGTTAGTGGCTTTTCTAGGCCACATTATCTTCGATGATGGTATTCGAGTGGATGCTCAGAAGATTGAAGCGGTATAGAACTGGCCCAGAACGACCTCTCCAACTGACGTAAGAAGTTTCATGGGGTTGAAAGGATACTACCGTAGATTTGTTAAGGGTTTCTCTTCCTTATCTGCACCATTGACTAAGTTGACTCAAAAAAAGGTCAAGTTTTAGTGGTCCGACGAATGTGAAAAGAGTTTCCAACAGTTGAATACTAGACTGACTATTGCACCAGTTCTAACCTTGCCCGATGGAACAGAGGATTTTGTGATCTATTCTGATGCTTGAAAGTTGGATTGGGATGTATGCTGACACAAAGAAGGAAGGTGATAGCTCATACTTCTAGACAACTTAAGGATCATGAGAGGAACTATCTAACCCATGATCTTGAGTTGGTAGTGGTGGTGTTTACACATAAAATCTGGCGCCACTACTTGTATAGAGTGTATAGGAATGTGTTCACTAACCACAAGAGCTTGTAGTATGTCTTCAGTCAGAAAGAGCTCAATCTACGACATAGAAGATGGTTGGAGTTGCTCAAGGACTAAGACATAAGCATTCTCTACCTTCCAGGTAAAGCTAATATTGTTACTGACACTCTTAGCAGGTTGTCAATGGGTAGAAAAGCCCATATTAAGGAAGGGAAAAAAGAGCTAGCTAAAGAAGTGCATCGATTGGCCCGATTGGGAGTTCAACTTTAGGAGAATGATGAGGTAAGATTTAATGTTTAGAACGGGTCTGCCTTATCTTTGGTAGCAGAGGTGAAAGAAAAACAAGATCAAGATCCCGTCACACTCCGATTGAAGAATTTGTCCATAAACTCCCAAAAAAGTGATGGTCTTCTCCAAAGGGGGAGATGGGGTGTTGAGATACTAGAGTAGATTGTGCATTTCTGATATTGATGGTATCCAAGATAGAGTCATGCTTGAAGCTCATAACACTATATATTCCATTCATCCTGGCTCTACCAAGATGTACCATGACTCGAGAGAAGCCTCTTGGTGGATTGAAATGAAGAGAGATATTATTGAATTTGTTTCAAAACGCTCGAATTGTCAGCAAGTGAAAGATGAGCATCAAACGCCATGTGGATTAGCTCAGAACTTTGAGATTTCAAAATGGAAATGGAAAAGATCAATATGGACTTCATTACTGGTCTGCTGAGGTCTCGAAAGAAACATGATTTGATATGAGCGATTGTGGATAGGATGACCAAATCGCCTTACTTCTTAGCGAATAAAACAACTAACACTGTGTAGGAGTATGCTAAGTTGTACATCCAAGAGACTGTGAGGTTGCACGGAGTTTCCTTATCCATCATCTCGGACAGATAAGCTCAATTCACCTCTCAATTTTGGAGTTCATTCCATAAAGGATTGGGTACAAAAGTAAATTTGAGCACAGAATTTCATCCACAGACAGATAGTTAGGTAGAGCCTACAATTCAAACGTTAGAGGATATGTTGAGAGCTGTTTTCTTGATTTCCAGGGAAATTGGGATGATCACCTACCATTGATTGAATTTGCATATAAAAATAATTATCATGCAAGCAATCAGATGGCTCCCTAAGAAGCCTTATATGGGAGGAGATGTAGATCACTAGTCGGGTGGTTCGAGGTTGGATAAGCGGAGTTAAATGGGCCTGATCTTATCCTTCAATCAATGAAGAAGGTTAAGGTTATTAAAGAGAGGTTGAAGACTGCACAGAGTCACCAGAAATCCTAAATCGATGTGAGGAGCATAGATTTAGAGTTCGAGGTAAATGATTGGGTATATTTAAAGGTATCACCTATGAAAGGTGTCACGAGATTTCGAAAGAAGGGTAAATTGAGTCCACTCTATATTGGACCTTATCGGATTGTGAAGAGGACTGGGAAGGTTGTTTATGAATTAGAGTTTCCTTCCAACTTAGACAAAATCCATCCATTATTCCACGTGTCGATGTTAAAGAAATGTTTGGGAGATCCTAACACCCTATGGAGAGCATTGGAGTGAAGGATAGCTTGACCTGTGAAGAAATTCCGGTCCAAATCCTTGATCGTCAAATTCACAAGTGGAGAACCAAAGATATAGCCTCATTCAAAGTCCTGTAGAGAAATCAATTCGTTGAGGAAGCCACATAGGAAGCTGAGAAAGAGATGAAAGCTAAATATCTGCACCTATTCATGCCAAATGATGAGAATGTTAAAGATAAATTCCTTACTATTCACTAAATTGATTTGTCTTTTCTTTAGTTGATTGTCTATTCTTGAGTTCGAATAGAGTTGATTGATGATTGAGATAAAGTCGAGAGATTGATTGATAAATGTCAATGTGAGATGAGCTTTGAGCCTATTTGTGCCTTGATATCCATCTTTACTCATCATTCGAAGATGAATGATCCCAAGGCTGAGATGATGTAATATTATTGAAATACCCCTAGAATAGAGACGTGCACATAACGCGTCTTCCCATGCTCCATTTGCAAATTCGAGACAAAATATGCAATCGGCATAGAAAATTGAGTGGAGAAATGGTCTCGTTCGGATTTTAGAGCAACTGGATCGAAAAATAATTTTTTGATCCAAGACAAAAAATAGTGGCGGTGCATGCCCAAGGCGCAATGTGCCTAGGACGCGGATGTGCCTTTGATTTTTTTTTTAAATTTTTTTTGACGGGAATTGAAAACTCGTTCGAAAAATTTTCAGGAAACAAATGTGTAGGCCAGCTAGACATTTTCTAGGTGAACTTTTTCATTTTAATTTGAGGGGCATTCTGGGCAATTTTCAACCACTCCTAAACTCAAAACACGATCAAATTGGATCATTTTGATACATAAATAGGGTATTAAACCCCGTTCTAAGTAATTTTCTAAACACTTGAAAGACTAGGGCTTGAGAGAGGAGAAGGCTGAAGCGTAGATGGAAGAATTCAAGGAAATTCTTGACAATTGATTGGCAAAACTTCATCCAAGGTATGTAACGCTAAACTAAAAGCATGAGATATTCTCTTATGTGCCCCATAGATGGTCTTAGAAGAGTGTTGATAGTTCATAAGTCTGCATACATGATTCTTGATAGGTTTTCTTGAAAATTATATTTATTACATGTATTTTCATATGTTGATGATCATCATAAACTTTTTTTCCTTGAATTGATTATTTTTCATGAGATATTGCATAACCTTACATGGTAATTTTGAAAGCATGCATGAATGAACCTAGGTATTGAGTCTAGAGCCTTGATTTGAGAATGTCGATTGTGATTGTGATGTGAGAATGATGAGATTGTGAATTGATAGAGCTTGATAATCCTATGATTCTCCATAAATGAACTCTAATGATTTGTTTATTCATTGTTTCCTAATGATTTTTCTAAGCCTTGAGCAACTGATTGAGATATTGATTGAAAAGATGATTAAAGTCTCTATGAGACTGATTGAAAGATAGTGCCTCCCCGAGGCTGATTGAGATGATTTGATTGAGATGGTTTGATTAGATGGATTATTTTAGGAGCATTAAGTCATGGAAGGAGTATCGAGCACCGAAAGAGTAAGAGTTAGTCCAACTCGCGCTCGTCAAACTACGTAGCCAAGTGTAAGTGAGGATTAGGACCATCATATCATATTATGATGAGGTTTCCTCTGATTAGAAGTCCCTAAAATCAATACAGGACTTATAAATTTTTTTATCTATTTGGACATTATGGTTTCGATTTGTTCCCTACCTGGCAAGTATGGAACGGCTGTGGCAAGATCAGTGAGATTGTTGTACAATCACTAGTTCATAAGTGATTATTGTCGGATAAGAGAAACTCCTATAAAGTTCCCAAACTGAGTACTATAAGTTAGATGAGATGAGATGAGTTGAGATGAGTATGATTTGATTGATGAGGTTTGATGGGTCATTTGTTTACTTTTATTCTTGCTTTAGATAGACATTTGACATGTTGATTAATTTCTATATTGAGTTGATTGTTATTTCATATTATTCTACTTGTTTCGATTTCATTCATCTATTTTACATACCGTACATTCCACGTACTGACACCATTCAGTGCTATATCGTTTTATGATGTAGATACAGGGATTAGAGATCATTAGCAAGCGCATCGTTGAGGATCTTGGACATTCAGCTGATTGGTGAGCCTCCCCTATTTCGGAGGATCCATTATGTCCTTTTCCTCTTGATTTAGAGTTAGATATTTATTTGCTTTATCTTGATTAAGGTAGCCATATGTCTGCCATTGGCACCACCTGATAGTGATAGAGGCTTCATAGACTAGATGTCAAATGTTGATTGTTAAGATTGTGAGCTAGTTCTTCCTACTAGTCTTCTATTATATTATTATCATTTTGAGATTAGTTAGATGTGCCCATTTATATTATTTATGTCTTCCGCTAATTTGTAAAATTTATTGATTGAATGAATGTGATGAAGCCAAGTGGTTCATATGGGGACTAGCAATAGTCTCTGGGTGCCGGCCACGTCTTGGCTCCCTTCTCGGGGCATGTCATTTCTACCTTAGTTTTGCTTATTTAGGGTCGTCTTGCTACTGGTTAAAATTATGCAAATATTTATAATATATGAATTAGTTATGTAGAATTTAGTTATTTCTATATTAGTATTTTATTGTCTGCCCTTCTTAAACGGAGAAGGGCCTAAAATTTCCCTCAACTATTTAAATTGATACAAAGCTACCCTTCATCCACCTTTCAGCCTCTAAATACCCTTGACGTCAATCTTTTGGCTTAAAAATATCCTCGATATCAACCTATTGGCTTATATTTGCCTTATCTTTAACAATTTGTCTAAAGTAAAATTATTAAGCATTTATTCATTATGGATATTGTCATAATACCCCACATCTTAAAAGGTCGAATTGTGGAAAGAAGGTGTAAGTTTAGTTGCTGGTGAGGTATGTACGTGCCCCATCTACGGCTTGTGGTTGGCATTACGGGTTGTAGATAGGCCTCTGGGTGGGATAGGGACTTAGTGGATATTTCGAAGTTGGAAGTCAAATGTACGAAGGGTCTTTACGGACCATAAAAGTGTCAACGAGTCGTGGATTGAGGTTACGGATGAGGTTTAGAGAAAAATACATTAAGTTCAAAAGGACGAGACTTTTTATGAGTCATGGTTTGGTTGACAAGTCGTAAAGAGGATCCTTGGTTCGAATACTGAGAATGTAAAAAAAAAATTGATAAGTATTAGGTAAACCTACAAGGGGCATCTACGACCCATAAAAGGAACTATGGACCACAGATAAAGATTCGTAGATTGAGATCTAAGTTTCAAGATCCTGAAGTAGTGGGTTGTAACAAGGATGAAACCCTGTTCCTAGAAGTTGTAGATTGATCTATGACCCGTAGATCAGGCTCATGGTTTCCTCCCCGATAGTTTTTAATGAAGGGCAATATTTCTGGCCTTTTCTTGCATCCTAAGTCCTAAACTACGTTGTTTTGACTCCTAAAACTAGCCATATCAGTATAATACTACCCTAATCACCTTCATTCCAAAATCATTCTCAATTATTCTAAGTCTCAATCTCCCCAAGTGCTCTCAAGGTCTCCATTGAAGGCAATTACTAGAATTTTAAGCTTCCTCCCTAAATATTCGAATTTCTTTCATATATTTTATTCATGGTATGTAGGTTTCATTCATGGATATCTTTCACTCATAAACCCAAGTATTTTTCAACTAATTTCCTAGAATTCTTTATGTAAATTCATGAATGTTTATAGTTTTGCTTAAAATGCATGTATCATGATTTATTTACTGTTATATGATATACTTTTATGTGAATGGATTTTATGCTATTTATTATATGTTTCCAAGTCAAGTTACTTAAGGTTTTGAAAGTTTATGGTGGGTTGATTTACTAACCATCATAATTGATAGATTCATAATGTTTATGCATGATTTCCTCATATTTCATGTTTAGAGTCCAAATATACTTAACCCATCTTGTTTTACTGTATGCTTCAATAGAAATGCGACTAGAATGGTAAGGTTTTCATCTAAATGTTTATGAAATTTATAAGTTTGACATCATAAGGTTTTTATCTAAATGTTTACGAAAGTTATAAGTTTGACTATATAAGCCCTTTTATGACTAAATGAATAATTGGTGAAAGGTTTTCTCAACCAAATGATGGATTCATCTTGTGATAAAGAAAATTCTCACATTTGAATCCTTAAGGTTCATAAGCTGCTCTATGGATTTCACTGACGTCATTGAACTCAAAGTCTATGAATGGTTACTTCATTGTATTATTATTTCGTGGGACTTGACTTATCACCAAATGAGGCTTTGAATGGAGACTTGACCTTGTAAAGTACAAGACTACAGTGAAAGAAATGAACGATGCATTCCATTGATTGTAGACTAGTATATATAGATTTTATACAACTTCTACACCAAAGAGATAAACTAAAAAAAAGGTAAGACTTATCTATAACCTAAATACAAGGAATAAATTACAATAAAAGTCCTAAAAGGGCTGAAAGATATTATCTGTTGTTACGTCCCCTCAAGTTAGTAGTGTCAACAACACCCAACTTGGAAAATTATTGGGCAAAAGTAGCTTTGAAAGTGATTTTGTGAGTATGTCAGACACTATCAGTTGAGTGAAGGTGGTGAACTTCAATGTCCATGTTCTGAACTTATTCACGAACAAAGTGAAAATCAATGACACCATGCTTCATCCTACTATGAAAAATTGGATAATGTAAGTGGTGCTAATATTATCACAAAAAACCTGTGGAACTCCCTTAAGTGACATGCAAAGTTCACAAAGAAAATTTGTAAGCCAGTTGGTTTCTGCAACAACAGCAGCCACATCTCCATACTCAGCTTCTGTAGACGATCGTGATACAGACCGTTATCTTTTATGACCAGGATATCAGTGTGCTGCCAAAAAAGTTATATAACCAAAGGTAGAAGTGCGATCATTCGAATCACCAGCCCAATATGAATTAGCATAAACAACCAGATAAGAACAAACATGGATCTTTGGCAATCTGTATTCCATATTGGCAGGTGTAGTAAAGATAACAAAGTAATTGTTTGACTGCTTTCCAGTGAGATTGGCGTGAATTGTGCATAAATTGAGAAAGCTTGCTAAATATGAAGGCAATATCAAGCCGTGCAAAGGATAAATAGTGCAACTTTCAAATTACCCATCAATAAAGAGTACCATCAGTCGGAGGATCATTCATTATGATTGTCAAAATGGTAGTTGAGATCAAAGGTGTAGGATCTCCTTTACTGCTTAGGATGCCAACATCATCTAAAAGATCCATAATATACTTATGCTGGGACAAAACAAAACCATCAGGAGAAGTGATAACCTCAATACCCAAAAATAACTGAGATGTCCAAGGTCTTTCAAGGAGAAAAGAGTGGAAAGACCATCTATTATATGACGAACCCCGTGAATCTGATTTTCAGTGATGATTATATCATCCACATAGATAAGAACGTAAATAGTGAACCAAAAACTGATGCAAAATAAATAAAGAAGAATCAGATTGAGATTTGACAAACCTAACAATTAGCAAATAGTTTTTGAGGTCACTGTACCAAGCTCGGGGGTCCTGTTTCAAGCCATAGATTGCTTTGTTCAATTTGCAGACATGCGTGGAGAGACTTCGATCTTCAGAACCTGGTGGCTGCCTCATATAAACCTCCTCCTCAAGACGTCCTTGTAAGAATGCATTATTGACATCAATCTGATGAATGGACCAACTGTACTACGTCGCAATAGTAAGTACCAACCGAAAAATCACTTATTTTACTACCAGACTGAAGGTGGAATGGTAGTCCAAGCTAGACATTGGATAAATCCCTTTGCAATAAGCGATCTTTATACCTGGCAATGAAACCATCAGATTTATGTTTTATACGAAATGGCCACTTGCACTCAACCGCATTCATCAAAGGAGCAACTAGGACCAAATCCCCTGTCTGATTCATAACAAGTGCATCAAATTCAGTTTTCATGGCTTCTCTCTAGTAAGGGTAAGGACACACTTGTTTGTACATATGAGGAATAAAGGACAAGGAGAGTTGAATACTAACATTAAACTATTTGGGTTTGAGGCTATTTATTTTGGAGTGGGTGACCACGGGATGAGTTGAAGTGATCACAGCAGTTGAAGGATCTGATGAAGTCAAAGCAAGTGTAGATTGGGAAAGATTATTGTTAGGAGACTGTGAAAGTAGGTGGGAAGGCGGTATACTGGAATGTAGTGGCAATATTGAGGTACTTGGTTCTTGGCAATTTCTATGTTGGTATATGATTAATGGCCCGGATGATGGTGGGGTTTGAGCATTATCAGTTAGTGGTTTAGTGGTGGCTCGCAATGAAGCAGAGGATAAATTTTGAGAATTACCTGATGCAACGGAGTCACCTTCTGGTCCGACAGATGTTGAGTGGGCAGTAAAGAGTGCACGGGCAAAGCATTCGGGAGCAGATGACAAAAATTTAAACTTGATGGTGTAGTAGTCCCGGTGAGGACATCAGAACAAATTTTCTCACTACTAAAAACTGCCTGAAAATCGAAGGAAAAAAAAAACGACGTACTGCATCGCTCAAAAAAGCGACGGACTAAGCGACGCTTCCATCGCTTTCTTATTTTTCATTTCTTTTTAAATATTTTAATTAAGAAAAGTGATAGACTGCAACTATAAGTCTGTCGCTTTTTTCGCAAATTTTTTTGGCAAATTTTATTTATTTTAAATATATTTTTATAAATTAAAACGGACACAGTAACGAAGTCTGTCGCTTATTTTTTAAAAAAAAATTAAACCTTTAAATATTTTTAGGGTGTGAATTTTAATAAATAAATAATAAATTTTAAAAAAAAATTGCGACGGATATAATAACATTGCTGGTCGCTTTTTATTTTCTAAAAAATAAGTTATTAATCAAATAAAATAATTAATTTTTTAAATGGGGTGATGGACTTGGAAACGTTGTCTGTCGCCCCCAAAATTGAATATTATTTGTTGAACGATCTTTTTCCCTCATTTTCTAAACCTAAAATTTTAAAATTTTCCCCAACCCTCTCTCGTTTCTTCCACCCACTGCCCGTTTTCAGGCCGCCGTTGTCGCCTCCTCCAGTCAGTCGGTAGCAGTCCCGACTTCGTCCAGAGGTAAGCCACCTCTCTCTCTCCTATTTTAATTGGTCCACCTTTATTTATATTTTTTCAAAAAAAAATTATATAATCTTGAATTGTTTATTAGTATTGTTCATATATGTTGTTGTCATTGTTATATTGTAATGTTGATTGTTAATTAGCGAAGAAAGTTTGTGTTTTGATTTTAGGATTTAGTTTAAATTTGGTGTTTTGAATTAGTTTGTGATTTGGGGGGTTTTGTTAGTTTGAATTAATGTGTGTATTTGAAGTGATTATCATTGTTGAAAAGTATTTGAAGTAGGAATTTGTGAATGAGTTTGAATTAGTTTGTGATTTGGGGGGGAGGGGGTTTGTTAGTTTGAATTAGTTTGTGATTTGGTAGGTTTTGTTAGTTTGAATTAATGTGTGTATTTGAAGTGATTAGTTGTTGGAAAGTGTATTGAAGTAGGACTTTATGAATGAGTTTGAATTAGTTTGTGATTTGGAGGGTATTGTTAGTTTGAATTAGTTTGTGATTTGAATTTTGTTAGTTGAAATTAAAGTGTAGTATTTGAAGTTATTGACATTGTTGGTTTGAATATTTAAGTGTGAATTTCTGAATGTAGATTCTTGGATTGTAGTTTAAATTGGGTATATTGCATTAGACTATAAATTTGAGTGTACTTTAAATTTGTGAATGAGTATTTTTGGATTTTAGCATGAAATGGGTTTTGAATTAATTTGTGAATTGGGTTTTGTTAGTTGGAATTAGAGTGTAGTATTTGAATTATTGACATTAATGGTTTGAATATTTAAGTGTGAATTTGTGAATATAGATTCTTGGATTGTAGTTTAAATTGGGCATATTAAATTAGACTATAAATCAAACTTCCATGTATATAAATTTTGTACTTTAGTATTTTTGTAGCATTGTAGGATATATTCGACCCGTGAAGGTTAGCCCATTGACCTGTCAAGCTAATCGGAACATGTAAATGTATTTTACTTGGAGTTTATATACTTGTCAAATTGAATTTTAATGTATTTTACTTGGAATTTATATACTTGTTAAATTGAATTTTAGTACTTTTATACTAAGAAAAATTTAAGTTACGCCTATTTGAAACTTGAATTATTATATTTTAGGATATGAAGTAAACTTTAATTAGTTGAACTCTAGGTCGAATATGATTTAGAACTTGGAGTTTATATACTTGTTAAATTGAATTTTAGTACTTTTATACAACAACTACAACAACAACATTACCCCAATGCCTCAAAGGCTCCCGTCCGTTGGCGGATAAAGGGGGGTCGGATGTACGCAGTCTGACCCCTATGTTTAAAAACATAGCGCGACTGTTTCCGGATGACAATTTTAGTACTTTTATAGTAAGAAAAATTTAAGTTATGCCTATTTGAAATTTGAATTATTGTAATTTAGGATATGAAGCAAACTTTAATTAGTTGTGAACTTTAAGTCGAATATAATTTAGAACTTAGAGTTTATATACTTGTTAAGTTGAATTTTAGTTCTTTTATACTTAGAAAAACTCAAGTTATGCCCATTTGAAACTTGAATTATTATATTTTAGGATATGAAGTAAACTTTAATTAGTTGTGAACTTTAAGTTGA
>JAABOM020046691.1:0-16061 GCA_011800125.2 Solanum clarkiae | reverse complement strand
ATCAGACACAATATGACCCAAGAATGCCACTGATTTTAGCCAAAATTCACATTTAGAAAATTTGGCATACAATTGTCGATCACGAAGAACTTGTAACACCTGTCATAAGTGATTTGTGTGGTCCTCTTTTGATCTTGAATATACCAAAATATCATCTATAAATACAATCACGAATACATCCAAGAATGGCTTAAATACCCTATTCATCCGATCCATAAAAATTGTTGGTGCATTCGTTAGCCCAAATAATATAACAAAAAATTCAAAGTGACTATAGCGTGTTTTGAAAGCAGTCTTAGGTATATATTTCTCCTTCACCCTCACTTGGTGATAACCTAATCTCAAATCAATTTTTGAAAAGTATTTGGCAGCCTATAACTAATCAAATAAATCGTCAATGCTAGGGAGGGGATATTTATTCTTAATTGTTACGTTATTCAATTATCAATAGTTGATAATAGTTGATACACATTCTCAAGGTGCCATCCTTTTTGCATACAAATAACACTGGTGCACCACAAGTTGACACACTAGGTCTTATAAAACCCTTCTCGAATAAGTCTTTTAACTGCTCTTTTAATTCTGTAACTCTGTCGGGGCCATTCCATATGGAGGGATAGAAATAGGTTGAGTGCCTGGAAGTAAGTCAATACCAAAATCTATTTCTCGTTCTGGAGGTAAGCTTGGAAGTTCTTCAGGGAACACATCAACGAATTCATTCACTATTGGAGCTGATTGAAGAGTTGATGATTCTGTCTCCATATCCGTCACTCTAACTAAATGACATATATACCCCTTAGATATCATCTTTTTGGCCTTAAAATAAGATATAAACTTACCCTTTAGCACCCATATAGTGCCTTCCCATTCAAGAACTGCCTCATTTGAAAAGTAGAAGTACACTCTCTTAGTTTAGCAATCCACGGTGGCATAGCAAGAATCTAACCAACTCATGCCCATTATAACATCAAATTGCACCATTTCTAGCTCAATAAGTTCAGGCAATGTGTCATAATCACAAACAATTGCTACATAGTCATAATAAATCCTTCTAGCCATAATAGATTCACCGGTTGGTGTAGATACTTCAAATGGTAATAATTTGGGTGTCCTCTTAGGTTTCCCAGCAACTAGTGGGGTAATGTATGATAGTGTAGAGCCAGGGTCAATTAATGTATATATAAATTATGTGAAAAGATGGACGATGTACCTGTGAACACATCAGGTGAAGCTTCTAAATTTTGCCGACTCCCCAGAGCATAAGTGTGATTCTAGACTCCGCAAGAGCCAGCTGCCCCTCTAACACCTCTACCATAACCCATAGTTGTTTGTTGACCCTTACTTAATAGAGGAACTGACGATGATGATGCAACAGCTGACCTAGTGGATTATGTTATATCACCTATACGCCTCCTCGGGAAATCTCTCATCATATGCCCTAGCGCACCACACCAATAACAAGCGTCTGTCCAAACGCGACATATACCTGAATGACTTCTTCCACACTCTTTACAAAGCTGCATAGGGGTAATTTGTTGGCCTACTGAATATCCCGATGTTCGAGCGCCTTGCCCTTCACTTCATAGACCAAACTGATTTCTCCTAGACTCTTGAAGTTGTGGTGGAGCACTGGTTGCAGAATAAGAGGATGATGTTCTAGGCGGACTATTAGAAAATCGAGGCCTAAGCTCACCTTAGGGTAGTGTAAACTGCCCTGTAGACTTGTCCCTCTTAGCCTGCCCTCTTTCCAACTCTTGTATCCTTCTCCTTAGCCTCTGATCCTCCAATTTCTGTGCAAAAGCTTGCATTCTCACTATATCCGTGTTTTGTTCAAGGAGGCAATGGTACAGTCTCTGAATAGATACACATCAAATCTATCCATATATCGATAAACTTTACCTGCCATAGTAGCAACTACATTTAGAGCATACCTGGCTAGGGAATTAAATTGAAGGCTATACTCCCTCAGGCTCATATTCCCTTGGTGGAGATTCGGGAACTGATCTGCATGGGCCTCTCTGATCTCTAATGGCAAGTAATGGTCAAGAAATGCCTCTTTGAACTCCTTCCAGGTAGTTGGAGGTACATCTATACCCTTAGATTGCTTCCAAGCTTCATACCACAATATAGCCACACCCTTCAACCTATATGTCGCTAACTCGACAACTTCTGTACCACTCACATGCATAACATCTAAAGTGCACTGAATCTGATCAATAAAGTCTTGGGGATCTTCATTAGGATTTGACCCAGTGAAGGATGGAGGGTCCAAATTAAGGAAATCACATATCCTTGTGCCAACTACCCTATTCGCACCACCTGCACCTATAACCGGACATTCCTGTCTTTGACCTTGGACAGCAACTATATGGGTCAATAGTTGGACTGCATTTCTCAGATCCTGCACAGTAGCATCAATAGGTAGTTCTGGGAGAATTTCACTACTTCTGGGTTCTTCAGGAGCATGAGGAGTTGGAGATATCTGTGGTAGAGACTCCTCTTGAATCTCATTTTGTTGTCTCACTTGACTGGGTATACCAATCACCACTTCTACTCCCTTCCCTTTATCTTTGTTTTGCCTGTTTTCTGGTATACTTGTTGTACAAAACAATTTAGGGGTTAGACATAATCCACCTATTACACATAGTTCTATGGCATGATCTAAAGAATGAAAAGAAAGTAACAACTCCTAAATACCACGTAGCCTCCTGCTTATAAATGTGGTGCACAACACATCGATAAATAAGATTCTACATAGATATGGTTTTGTAGACACCCTAGGATAACCCACTCTGATACCACTTCTTTCATGCCCAAAGCCGCGTTAGGGCGAACTGGGACCCATTGCCAATAAGGCTCGGGAGAACTAACCTGTATCTATGTGCTCTCTATACATGTTATAAAGGACTTCTACATTCAACATGCCTTTAAGAAAGTAGACAGTAATAACAAGCCAAAAGGAAATACATATGGCTAGGTCGTTGGAGTCACGGTGTCTAAAGTACGAGACATGACCACATTTTAATTTACATAGTCTACAAAGCCTCTAGATAAGGAAAAGTATCTGATAAGGGTCGGGACGGGCCTCGCCTCAACTAACTGTACAATACAAAAATATAAGCTCTAGACACAAAGCTCCGAAGCAACCTGGAGCTTGGTAATAGCAGTTGGATGTCATGTACTCCTACTGGGGAGATCTACTAGCACCTGTACCTGCACCATGAAATGCAGGTCCCCCGTAAGTGACATTAGTACGAGATAATGTAATGAATATGTAAGGCAGGAAATACTGTATTTGAAGTAATAACTCAAATGAAACTATGTGCTGGTGTAGGATAAGAGACTACCCTTAGTCATATTGTGGGATCATGTACTTTATGTTCTTTTTATTACTTTACCTTTACTATATAATATGTGCATAGCATGTAATACAAATGACGAGCTGATCAGTGGTAAATTTATATTGCGATCGACCCTGGCTTGGCTCTTCCTTAACCCTTCGGGCTACCCCCCGTGATAGGATTGTCCCTGGCTAGGTGATTCTTCCACCCCTCGGGCTACCAGCCATCAATAAGCAATACACTTTACTTTATCTTTCAATTACCTTTTAGATGATTCTTTTGGTGGTCATAATATTAGAGTTGTAGGACTGTAGATACAATATATGGCATGTGAATAATCACAAAATACAACACTGCAATGAAAGGAGCAAGTTACACAAATAATGAAATGCCTAGGAGGTAGAACAACACATGAACTTTATGTAGTAGAACGAACTCGTGTATCTTGGTATCCCAGTATGTCTGCAGGTTTGCAATGACTATGTATGGGAGTATATAAACATGTGAAAGAGTGGAGACATGGTTGTTGTTATGTCAAATTAGATAAGAGCCTCTATGTACCAAGGAAGAACCTAGGTTTCATGCCAAGTAATACGAAATAGAGTAGACTTACATACCTCGCTGTGCGACCTCGCTATTACCTCAATATAACCTTCTTCCTCCAAATATTTATCTACAACATAGTAGGTGATAAAACTAGCATTAGCAGTCAATAAGTACATCTTCGCAGCCCAATCTCATAAAAAATAGCATACGGGCAGCAAGCGGGTATTTATAAAGCCGATCGTATTCTTTCAACCTTTTCGCTCGTAATCATATTTTCTAATACATATTCTCATATACATATCATGTGCAGCCTGTTCTAGTTCCATAATATTCTTACAATATCCCACAAATCACAACACATAACAATTCTACACAACATACAAATAGGCGGCATAACATTACATCCCTTTGCCCCATTTTGATGTCGACAATCCCCAAACCTATTTTAACTTTAACCAAATTGTATCCAATGTTTTTACATATAAAACTAGCCCTACAATAGTTCATAAATAGTTTCAAATTAGGTGAAGGTGGTGAAACAACAATTTCCAATTATCAGCCCACAAGTTTCTTTTAAGAGCACAATTACGACGTTGTACAACAACTCTTTTCTACAGATTGTAAAAGTGGTGCAGCGGCCTGGTTTTATCATTAACAAACAAAACTTTTTTAAATACATGAGTGTTACTTCATAATACAGCCAACCAAGAAGAGAAAATCCTCTTGAATAACAAGAAAAGCTCACAACAATCCTTAGGACACATGTTGTCCAAAATTTCAGCACAAACATAACCAACATAGTCTCTTGTTTCTCATAAGGAAATCATACTAACCATATATGTAAACTTACTTACCACTATCTTCAAGGTGTAGGGCTTCTCCAAGAACCCTAAAAGTCCCCTTGTGGCTGCTTTGCTTGGTTAAGAAATTGTAGAGAGAAAGTTTGTGAAAACTGAAATTTTCCAAGTCTAAGAATGACTTAAAGGTGCTATTTGTAAGCCTTTTTAAAGGGATTTTGGCCGACTTTCTTGTGTAGTTTAAGACTTATATTATTAAACAGCATCTTGGCCATTTCACTTGGGCCTAATTGTGTCTCAAAGTTGATGGGCCTTGGCTATTCATTTTCCAAATTTCTCTTCACTTGGTTTCGGCCCAAATGGTTAAGTGGGTTGTGATGTACTTGGGCCCTTTTTATATTCTTCTTGGGCTGAAAATAAAGTCCATTTATGATGCTAGAACACAGGCTAAAGTTACACCCTTAACACGGACTTTATTCATAATTGGACTTGGACGAATTCGACGTCGGGCCTCGTCTCCGTTTAGCTAGCAATTTAAGCTAAGCAAGTAGGTGACTCACCCGCTAGCTTACTAAGTCCTACAAGAACCTCAATTCTCTCACTTTGGTTAAGGCTGTAATCTCCTCATTTGACTTAAAACTTATTTACACTTGACCTTCTTCAGCGTTAGACATACATATCGCCCTTTAATTTGAGATTCAAGCACTTTTAAAAGTTGGAGCTAATTTGACCAAACCATATCTTGTTTCATTTGCATAGTACTAGTATTGTAAGATGTGGGGTGTTACACTCTCTTAGTCCCAATTCCCCTTGTTTATGTCTCTTATGTTGTTTTACATTGCTTCCACAACCAAGGATGTGTAATGATATCCTATGAGCCTTGTTTGGGGTTCCTCATGGTTCCCCATTCGCTAGACACGTCTAGGCCCTAGGCTTGGGTCGTGACAAGAGCGGAGATAAGCTTATCTTTCAATATTTGGAAACTCTTCTCACACTCATTGGTCCACACAAATTTAGCCTCCTTTTGTATCAATTTAGCCACAGGAGAGGCAATAGAAGAGAATCTACTTACAAACCTCTGATAATAACCCACCAAACCTAAGAAATTCCTAATATTCGATGGAGTCAAGGGTCTAGGTCTATTTAAAATCGCCTCCGTCTTCTTAGGATCCACCTTATTACCATCTCCCGACACCAAATGTCCCATAAATACAACCTTTTTCAACCAAAACTGATATTTTCCATATTTAGCATACAACCTCTCGTCCCTCAAGATTTGTAACACCACCCTCAAGTGATCCACATACTCCCCCTCACTATGGTAATAAATCGAGATATCATTAATAAAAATAACCATAAACAAGTGAAGGTAGGGTTTAAAGACCATATTCGTGAGATCCATAAATATAGTCGGTGCATAAGTCAACCCAAAAGACATATCCACAAACTCAAAGTGCCCATACCTAGTCCGAAAAGTCATCTTGGGAATATCACACTCCCTCACATTCACTTGGTGATACCCGAACCGAAGATCAATCTTAGAAAAGTGACTAGCTCATTGAAGTTGATCAAAAACGTCATCAATCCTTGGTAGAGGGTACTTGTTCCTTATGGTGACTCTATTAAGTTGTCAGTAATCAATGCACACCCTAAGAGAACCTTCCTTATTTTTTACAAACAACACTGGTGCACCCCAAAATGATTTACTAGGCCTTATAAAACCCTTCTCCAACAAATCTATTGATTGCTCCTTCAAGTGGCCATACAGTAAGGGGGAATAGAAATAGGTTGAATATCAGGAAGGAGCTGTACACCAAAGTCTATTTCCCTTTCGGGAGGAACACTAGGAAGCTCATCGGGAAAGACATCAAGAAACTCATTAACCACTGAAACTGACTCAACAGGAAGGACTTTGGACTCAACATCCCTAACTCTCACAAGATGATGGAGAAAACCCTTAGAAATCAACTTTTGGGCGTTAAGACAAGAAAGAAATCAATCCTTGACCACTGCATCATAACTTTCAGACTCAAGGATGGGCTCATTAGGGAATTGATACGGATTCTACAATCAATAGAAGCATAATATGCATGCAACCAATCCATCCCAAGAATGACATCAAAATCCACCATATCTAATTCAACAAAATCACAAGGCAAGAATTTAAGAAAAATGAACATGGGACAATTTCTATAGAATCTTTTAGCAACAATGGACTCACCAACAAGGGTACACACTTCATAAGGTTCACACAACAATTTAGGACTAACATGAAGATTTTTGGCAATAAAATTAGTAATAAAAGAAAGAGTGGCACCTGGGTCTATCAATGCATATACATCAAAATCAAAAACCTTTAACATACCGGTAACAACATCGGGCACCTGATCAACTCTTTGTCTCCCATGAAAGCATAGAATCTATTTTTCCTTGGAGCACCTCCTTGATATCATCCCCTTTCCTCTTTGGCCTGCATTAGCACCTTGGCCTCGAGGACGGCTATCTCTACCTTTGGGTTGAGCATGAGGACAATCAATAACCTTGAGGCCAACTTCACCACAACCAAACAAACATTTGAATTTTTCAAACAACGACCACTATGATTATTTTTACACCTTGGGAATCTAGGCTTTGTCACCCCTTCATTACCACATTTGAATCTTTGATTAGGCACACTATCCTTGGCAAACCTCTTGATCGAAGCATTGGATGACCCTTGACCTTGGAACTTGTGGCCTTGAGGAAACTCGATGCCCTTAGAACCTTGGAACCTACCTTCAAATCGAGCCCTCTTGGACTCACCAACCCTTTTTTTCTAAGCTTTTCCCCCTTTAGTTGCTCTGCATATGTCATGAGCTGAGACAAATCCATATCCCCTACTAGCATAGCAGTACGACACTCCTCATTAACCAAGTGGGATACACCCAACAAAAATTTATTCACTCTTAATCTTGCCTCAGCAACCAATTGTGGAGCATACTTGGAGAATTAGTTGAACTTGAGGGCATACTCCCTCATACTCATGAAACCTTGCTTAAGATTCATAAACTCCATTATCTTAGCCTCCCTTAGCTCGATAGCAAAGAACCAATTGAGAAATGCTTTGAACTCTTCCCAAGGGATAGCATCATCATTCGCCTTCTCCATCTTCCATTGAGTGAACTAAATTTAAGCCACCCCTTTGAGTTGGTAGGCCGCCAACTCCACTTTTTCCTCTGAATTAACCCCCATAAAGGACAACACCTTATACATCTCATCGATGAATTCTTGGGGATCCTTATCCACCTTGGACCATAGAACTCTAATGGATTTATCCTAGTAAAATCTCTCACCCTTGAGGCCAAGTAGGAGTATGAGGGGCTTGGGCCCCTTGGTTGATTTGGTTGGTCATAGCATGAGCGAACATTACAATACCATCTCTAAACTCTTTGTGTCATACCCCTCCTTCTAGTGGAGCTAAAGGAGCGGGAGGAGTCAGTTGCTCCTCGGGTGTACGGGCTCTTCTTTCTCTCGGAATCGGCATGATCTAGAATAGCAAAGAACATTCATTAGGGAAAAGCCATACCTTAACTTCTATAGCATGACATAGATCATGTAAAAGGGAAACATTTCCTAAAACACTACATAACCTCTTACTCATGGTTGTGGCAAGCTTCACAATAATGAATAAGACTCTAATTGATGCAGTGTATTAGATTTCGAGGACCATTAACAACCTAGTGCTTTGATACCAAGTTTGTCATAACCTAGGCCTAGGGCCTAGATGTGACATGGTGAATGTGAACCCGAAGGGACCCAAACAAGCCTCTTAGCATATCAATTACACATCCTTGGTCGTGGCAGCAAAGTAAACAACAATAAGAGATAATATAAAAGAAAAGCAGGACTAAGGGAAGTCTTTGCTATCATAAAAGCATAAAGAGTCAAGCTTGTAGCATAAATGCATCAAATATTCCAACAACACCTCTAAATTTAGAATGGAGCGTGGGTCAAGATACTTTTTGGGCTCACCCTCACGATGTTAAAGGTTCAATAGCAAGAGAAAGAAGATAGTGTCCCCGAACTTGAGGACTCACAAAGCTTATCTTTGAATAATCTCAGTAGCCGTGTGGAGGATGATCAAGAGGAGCTCTGGTCCCTACATATAGATATCATGTAGGCATAAAATATGCGTTAGTATGTTTCAATGTACTAAGTATGTAGGATGCAGCAACAAGACATAAGCCAATATAGTCGAAATGCGTAGTAATAGGCAATAGATAAGCATAATCTCAATATGGCATGCATGGTCAATGTTTGAAGTAAGACATGTTTATAAATCATTCAACTTGCGTAGAACATGATAAATATGTGGAAAGAGACCTTAATTGACAAAGAATAAGACCAAATGAGCTACAACTTGGAATCCTGATGATTACCCCTCATCAGTAAAGAGGTGGTCTACTTGCCAAGGTAAATCATACTTGACCTTATGGGAGCCTATCCCATTTCGGAGAAGTAACCCCTCTCATGGGAACTGGTCCCATTTTGGGGTGGATTTCATGATAAATTACACTAAATGGATCCACTAGTATTGCAAGGGTATAACATAATCCTATCTTGGTACATAGTTTGAGGAAAGGAGTATGGACCCTTGAAGATAGTCCACGCCGACATCCAAGCCATCGGTGCAAAGTTTAATCCTACAGAATACTTGAAATAATCATAATTTTAATAACTTATAATAAACAATGGAAACATGACATGAGTAGCTCTTAAACATACTTGACCTCTAATGGTGAGCCTAACTTGAAACATGAGAATAGATTATAATCATACATGAACCCTTTCTTTAACATGAATGGCTCACAAGAGATAAAAATCTTGAAAATAGGGCTTAGCTTTATACTTGCATAATCATAGATAATTTCATGAATTCATAACTTACTTGATACTCATCATGAAGTTACTTGACTTGTAAAACATGTAAATAACTTGAGAATCCTTGACTTGACATTTCATCGAACACATGGTGGGCATGTATGATAACATGTTCAAATCATGCAAAATGCAAGAGTATCGATCATGAAATAGTAAAATCAATGCATCTTAAATTCATGTAAATCATCCCACCAACATCATGGTAAAACCCCACCATGGAGAACTCGTAAAACATATCAAAACTTCATAATAGTTCATAAATTTCATTGCTTGAATCATGTATAATCTCAATAGACGAAGATTTATTCATAGTATAAGCTCAAAATAGATATTCATGCATAATCAACACTATTTGACAAAACCCCAATATATTTCATGCTCATATTTTATAATAATAGATACCCATAAGTAGTACAACTTGAAATCATACAATTTTCATAAAATAGGAAGGTTGGACTCCATGAGTAAAAGGACCCAATGGATGAAACCCACATACATCAAACTTGGGTTTTCTTGATGTAAACTTGAAGGAGACTTGAAGCTTGAATGGAGTTCTTGAGATCTGGAATTAAGTTTGAGACATTTGAATTTGGATGGAAATTTTGATAAAATAGTTGAGAGGTTTTAGGGAGGGTTTTTGAGTGATATGGAGTTGAAAAATGGCTAAGCATAAGTGTTTTCACGAAATAATTGGCATGGGGCCATGATCCCAATGCTCTTAGATCGAAACAAAAATTAAGTGCTAACACTGCTTCGTGGTAGGTCCGCATCGCAGAGCCATCACGTACCTTCTCTGTTTCCAAAAATTTTATATCATTTTTCACTATGGATCTTCTAAAATTTTGGTTATATCCATTTCTCACTCAACTTTTTCCCCTGATCAAGAATATGAAGTTAGATTTTCAATATCACACGGATTTTGAGATATATGAAAATTCAATTATGGGCATTTCCAAAGCGCATATATATATATATATATATATATATTATAGCTTTATACAGTTGACTTTCAGGTTCTCAGTAGGTTGCAGTTATTTGTATTTTCATATTGGTTGTCATCGTGACTAGAGAACTAGGACAGTATCCCAGGATTGGGTATGTGGCTTGCCCATAGGTGGGATATAATAGGCGCCATCATAACCGAACTGGGTCGTGATAGTACTCATATTCTAGAGAAATTCAAATTGGAGCATTTTTCTTAATTATTATTTTTAAAAAATGATAATATTTTTATTAAAATAAATAAAATAAAAGTACTCCCACTCTTCACATGCCACAATAACCCCGGGTTGCATTTAGGGTCCGAACTCTTATATAATTTTGATTTATGTCTTCACAGAGTACACTAACCCCTGGTTGCATTTAGGGCATGAACCCTCATAATTATCATTCATGTTTTCAAAAGGTACAATAATCCCCGGTTACATTTAGGGCACGAACCCTCATAATTTTCGTTCATGTCTTCATAAGGCAAAATGGCCCTTAGTTGCATTTAGGGCATGAACCCTTATAATTTTCATTCATATCTTCATAGAGTACAAAAAATACACTTCCTAAACAAGGCCCTCTTGTTTAGGAATTGTATTTTTTCTCTTTGCTGCATTCAGGTCACGAAGCCTTATAATTTATGTTCATGTCTTCACAAGGCATAATAGCCCCTGGTTGCATTTAGGGCATGAATCCTCATAATTTTCATTCATGTTTTCACAGGGCACAAAATCTCACGACCCAGGCTTAGGGCCTAGACGTGACTGGCGAATAGGGAACCCGAAGGAACCCCAAACAAGCCTCATAGCATATCATTACATATTTTTGGTCATGGAAGCAATGCAAAACAATGTAAGAAACATAAATAAGGGGAATTGGGACTATGGGAGATACTCATATTTAAATAGCTTGAATATCATAAATAAGTTAAAGCTCAAGTATAATACATAACTTGCCCAACAAGACCTCTAACATAGGACTTAACGGGGGCTAAGACAAGCAACTGGGCTCACCCTCACAGTAAAAATATACCAAAAAGAAGGATAGTCTTTAATACATAGCTTAAGAACATAGATGTTGCTCTCACATATGAGGACTCACCAACTAGCTTGAATGGATACAACTAGCCACGTGGAGGAGGATGACGACCAAATGAAACTTTGGTTCCTACATGGTGATATCATGTAGGCATTGAGTATGCGTTAGTACGTTTTAATGTACTAAGTATGTGGGATGCAATGCAACAAGAGATAGACATCATAATCAAAATGCACAATAATAATCAATCGATAGCATAATAATAATATGACATGTATAACCAACTCTTAAGTAAGTCATGCTTTGCAAATCATTCATCTAACATAGATAATAATATAAATGTGTAAAGAAGCCTCAACCAACATAACATAAGACCTTTTGAAGTCAGCTTCCCTACGGGAGCCCGTCCCCTTTTGGACTAAGTGACCTTCTTTATGGGATCCCGTCCCTTTTCGGATTAAGTGGCTCTCCTTAGGGAAGCCCATCCTTTTTCGGATTAAGTGACCTTACTTATGGAATCACTCCCTTTTTGGATTTAGTGGCCTTCCTTATGGAAATCTGTCCCTCTTCGGATCAAGTGACCTTCCTTACGGGAGCCCATCCCTTTTCGAATTACGCCCTTGTTATAGAACAAGATCATCAAACCATTACATTCCAATCATAATTTCATAATCATATAATCATCATAACATCATTCAGCTCATAAGACATGCATTGGACCTTCAATTCCTCAAGAAACTATTACCGAACATTTTATCAAACACTTGGATGGTGTGAAATGGTAGTATAAGACTATGCAATTTAGAGATGAAATCATGCAATTAAATCCATTGTAAAACCATCAATCAATAGCTTACAATACCCTCATACAATATACATCAAATCCCCTCATCAAATCTAGCAATAGATCCAAAATTTATAGCTCAAAACTTGGCAAAACAGTCACAACTTTACATAGCTTTAACGTAGTTCATAGACATGTTCATACTAGCAAACACATTTGTGAAAATAAACTTTAAATCACGCAATATTAATAAAAAAGGGTTTAGGAACCATGGATGTAAGGACCCAATGGTTCAACACCACATACCTTAGGTCTACAGTTGCTTGGAATTGAGATTGGGAAGAATAGAGGCTTGGAAATGATCTTGGAATCAAATCTTGTTCTTAGGTTTCCTTGAAATTAAATTGGAGCTTGATGGAGACTCTTGAGAGGATTTGAGATTGTGATTGAGATGAGGGTAATGAAATTGGGTCCTTAAGATTAGATTTTAGGTCTTCTAGGAAGGTTAAAATAGCCTAAAATTTTCAAAAAAGGTCATTAGGATAATAAGCATTTACGAAAATACCATTAGTGAACGGATGGGAAAAAATGGAAAATTTTTGTCTCACTGGAGACTTTATAGGCAGTGTGGCACTCCACGGGTCGTGTGGAGTCCCTTGTGAAGTGCCTTAGCGAAAAAAAGAAAGTTGGGAAACTTGGAAAAATTGACGTCTTGTCACTTTGACGTCCACTTTCACGGACCGTGTAGTGTTACACGGACCGTGTACTGGTCCGTCCCACCTCACTTAGATAAGAAAATGTTGTTGGTCACCATACGCCCAAGTGACACAGCCCATACCCCTTAACACGAGCCGTACAAGACCACACTGCCCGTATGGGTGCCCGTGGGGCTTCACTGCTCGGGAGGGTCTCACGAAAATGGTCATAACTCCTTCATCTGATGTCGGAATGAGGTGAAACAAAGTGTGTTGCAAAGATAACTTAGAGGGATTTCATTTGACATGTCGTTGACCACCTAGTTCCAAATATCTAAGAGTTATGCTACTCTAAAGTTGACCCTTATATGAAACAACACCCAAAACTCAACTTGGAGGTAAGTCTTGAACTCGTCTACGTACTAGGAGTCTCCCATGAATCTAGTACACCCCCAACCTAACAAAATGAGGCTTGAAACATGGATACACAAGAATATAAAGTTATAAGGTGTCACACAATAACCCCTGGTTGCATTTTGGGCATGAACCCTCATAATTTCTTTCATGTCTTCACAGGGTACAATAACCCCTTATTGTATTTAGGGCACAAACCCTCATAATTTCATTCATGTCTTCATAGATCATAATAGCCCCTTTTTTGAATTTAGCGCATGAACCTTCATAATTTTTGTTCATGTCTTCACAGGGCACAATAACCCCTAATTGCATTTAGGTCAGGAAGCCTCATAATTTTTGTTCATGTCATCTCAAGGCATAATAACCCCTGGTTACATTTAGGGCATGAACCCTCATGATTTTTCTTCGTGTCTTGTCAAGGCACAATAGCCCCTAGTTGTATTTAGGGTAGGAACCCTCACAATTTTCGTTCATGTCTTCACAGGGCACAATATCCCTTGGTTGTATTTAGGGCACGAACCCTCACAATTTTATGTCTTTACGGGGTACAATAGCTCCTGGTTATATTTAGGGCGTGAACCCTTATAATTTTTGTTCATGTCTTCACAGAGCACAATCACCCCTAGTTGCATTTAGGGCATGAACCCTCATAATTTTCATTCATGTCTTCACAAGGCACAATAATCCCCGGTAGCCTTTAAGGCACGAACCCTCATAATTTTTGTTCATGTCTTCACAGGGCACGATAACCTCTTGTTGTATTTAGGGCACGAACACTCATAATTTTTGTTCATGTCTTCATAGGGAACAATAAACCCTGGTAGTATTTAGGATAGGAAACCTCATAATTCTCGTTCATGTCTTCACAGGGCACAATAACCCCTGGTAGCATTTAAGGCACGAACCCTCAAAATATTCGTTCATCTCATCACGGGGCATAATAACCCTTGGTTGCATTTTTCATTCATGTCTTCACAGAGCACAATAACCCCTAGTTGCATTTAGGGCACTGAGCCTCCTAATTGTCACGGCCCAAGCCTAGGGCCTAGATGTGACACGATGAATGGGGAACCCGAAGGAACCCCAAACTACGCTCTTAGCATATCATTCGCACATCCTTGGTCACGGAAACAAAATAAACAACAATAAGTGACATTAATAAAAAGGGAAGTGGGACTAAGGGAATCCTTTCATAATGATAATATCATAAGAAAAGTCAACCTCATATACATAGAATACCATATTATCCAACAACACCTCTACATAGAATGGAGCGGGGGCCAAGACACTTCCCGGGCTCACTGTCAAGTAATAACCATCTAAAAAGTAAGTACAAGTCTCAAAATAGCATGAAAGGAAAATAGATAAAGTCCTCGAATTTGAGGACTCACCAAAAGCTTTCATCAAATGGGTCGAACTAGCCACATGGAGGATGATGATCAATAGGAGCTCCAGTCCCTACATGGTGATATCATGTATACATAGAATATGCTTTAATATTTAAAATGTACTAAATATGTGGGATGTAATGCAACAATGACATAAGCCATTATAATTTGAAATACATAATCATAATAAAGGATATAATCTCAATATGGCATGTATGATCAATGTTTGCAATAAAACATGCATGTAGACGTTCAACTTGCATAATATAACATACATATGTGGGAGTATACCTTAATCAACATATAAGACCAAGAGGGTTACTACTTGGAATCCCAATGCATGACACCCCATCGGAGAAGGTGTCGTCTACTTGCCAAGGTAAACCATACTTGACCCCACTTAGTGGGTAACGTGAATAGATATATCCACTAGTAAGACCTTTTAGGGAAATATATAATCCTATGGTCGCACAAAGTTCAGAGACCACGATATTATATAAGGACCCCTTGAGTCAAGCCCCCACCTTAAGCCACAATCGGTGCTAAGTCTAATCCCACAAAATACTTGAAATAACCATAGATTTAATCGTAACATGAATAACTTGTAAAGACTTGATAACATGGCAAGAGTATCTAATTCACATACTTGACCCCTGCATGGGCATATACTTTATACTAGAAGATAGAAAATAATACATGAACTTGACCCTTTCTAGTAGGTATTGCAGTTCACATGAGGGTAGAAACATATAACATGCTTGACCCCTTACTAGTGAGCTTAGCTTGAACATGAGGGTAAATAGTAATCATGTTTGACCCCTCAAATAGATATAATTGTCCACAAGAGGGTAGAATTATAGAATAAGGCTCAACTTGTGTAAACCATAGAAACCTTTTATGAGTTTAATACATGCTTGGGAGCCCATAATTATCATAAAATCACTTGACTTGCAAATCATGCAATAGTTCAGCATTAACTTGAAAATCCTTATTATGTAGTTTAATCAAACATGGTGGGTATTTGAGAACATGTACGAACTATGCAATTTATAGAGTAATAACCATAAGAGAGTAAACTCATCCAATTTAGAGTCATGTAAATCAACCCACCAACATTGTAGTAAAACATTTAATTTGGGCATCATGAA
>JAABOM020046690.1:0-53607 GCA_011800125.2 Solanum clarkiae | reverse complement strand
ACATGTGCATACGCGTTCTGGCGGGGACGGCGATACGTAACGCCTGCCGGGAACAAAACCGTGAGGGGGACGGCGATGCGTAATGCCCCAAAGTGGACAATATATGTATGTGTCGGGTACCAGTTTCCACTGTGTAGCTCTAACCTTGTATATGCATTTTCCCGGGATTTCCTGGGAGGACCAAAACCATGTGGCCCTGTGGGCCAGAGCGGACAATATACGCACGTGTGGGGTGGTTCGTTATAGATGGTATCAGAGCCGACCCTCTACTAGTACGGTGGTGGGGAAAACCTCAGCTAGGATGCTGAGTGTCTATGGGGGGTGAGTGTAGGGACGGCGATATGTAATGCTAGTAGCTCACTTACGCGAATCCCACATCGGAAAAAGAGGGGGAGTTCCTGGGCTATATGTTGAGTCTGGAACCTTACATGTGTATACGCGTTTTCCCGGGCTTGCCTGGGAGGAACATAACCGTGCAACCCTGTAGGGCCAGAGCGGACAATATACGCACGTGTGGGGCCATTCATTACACTAGGGTTTTGAGAAACATGACGAGCTAACAAGGTAAAATCAGATAATTATTAATTCTTGAAAAGGGTATGTGCATGTGTTAATTAACTCTCTTCATTTTGCAAGTTTTCTAGTAGTAGCCTATATTAGAACCTGCATAATGCTACTGACTAGACAAAGGAAGTAATGAATAGGAAAAAAGTTAAATTATTAGGACTTAATTGATGTGTTCTCATCTAATCAATCAAGATGGGACCAGGGGAGGTTGTATTGGGACAACAAGTATGGGTTAGTAATGTCACACTGCGGAGATGGGCCAAGTCAAGTACTGAAATTTTCCTCTCGCCTGGGCCAAAGGACTTGGTGAACTTAACTTATCATCTTGCATGCCACACACTAGAAAAGAATTAGGTTATTTGATGATACTGAGTTAGGGAATCATGGGGCACACAATACCCTAGTTTCTCTTCATATTGATTTAGACAATTGTTTTAGTTAGTATTACTTTTATACTTGTTATCACAAACCCCCCTCCCTTCAAGGAGATAGTTGGTTAATAACTCAAATTGCATCAACTGAATTCATGTAAGTCTACGGTGTTTCCTGTTGTTTGACTCTAACCTTGGTTAGGTTTTATTTATTGACACAACCTCTTTATCCTCAAAAAAGAGGTATACTTGGGTGATATCAACGACCAACAACACAAGATCATGTGTTGGATAAAACTTTTCATGCACCTTCAATCGCCTTGAAGCATGGGAAATGACCTTTCCATATTGCATTAGTACACACCCCAAGCCTATAAGTGAGGCATCACAATGCACAACAAAACCATATGATCTTCATGTAAGGTCAAAACAAGAGCTAGAGTAAGATGATCCTTCAACATTTGAAAACTCCTTTAACATTCATCAAACTAGTGGTATCTTTCCTTCTTTTAGGTCAGCTTTGTCAAAGGACAAACAATAACAAAAAATCCCTTAACAAACCTTTTATAATATCTAGCCAAACCCAAAAAGATTAATACCGGATAGAGACGATAGTCTAGACCAATTCTTCACAACTTTTGTTTTCTTTGGATCAACCCTAATGCTATCACCCAAAATGATGTGACCGAAAAAAGGCACCTCTCTTAGCTGAAATTCACATTTTCTAAACCTGGCAAAAAGTTTCTTATCTCTCAGTGTTTGTAACATAATTTGCAAATCATCTTCATGCTCTTTCACATTCCGAGAGTACACCAATATATAATTTGTGAACACCACTATAAACATATCTAAATAGATCTTGTTCATCAAATCCATAAAAGCGACAAGGGTATTTGTTAGTCCAAAAGACATAACCAAAAATTTAAAATGACCATACCGAGTTGTAAAGATCATCTTTGGAATGTCATCTTCCTTCACCCTCAGTTGGTGATATCCAAAATGGAGATTGATCTTATAAAATTACCTTGCACCTTGCAATTCATCAAAGAGGTCATCAGTCCTTGGAAGTGGATGTTTATTGTTGATGGTTAAGTTAATTCAATTATCGATAGCCCACATACATCTGAAGCAAACCATCTTTCTTTCTAACAAATAGTATAGGAGCACCTCATGATGACACACTAGACATTATGAATCCCTTATTCAATTATTTATAGCAAACACATATCTGAAGCAAACTAGCTTTCTTTCTTACAAATAGTATGGGAGCACCCCATGGTCACACACTAGGCCTTCAACTCTTTTGATTCTACGGAGGCGATGCAGTATAGAGGTATAGAGATGGGTTGGGTATTAGGCAAGAGATCAATACCAAAATCAATTTCCCTCATGGAAGGAATACCAGGTAGATCATCAGGAAATACATCTTGGGAATTATTTACTATAGGGATCGAATCAAGAGTAGAAACATAGGACTCAACATCCATTACTCAAACCACGTGATACACAAAACCCTTAGAGATTATTTTTAAAACTTTCGTGTAAATGAAAACGTCTGTTTGAACATAGAATTAGTTCCTTTCCACTCTAAGATGGGCTCATTAGGAACATGAACGTGACTTTACGAGTCCTACAATCAATGGAAGCATAGGATGCATGTAACAAATTCATACAATGAATAATATCAATATCGATCATATCAAGCTCAACTAAATCACACAGGAAGACTTCGTCCAAGACCAAGATAGGACGACTCTTATTACTCCCTTGGCTAGGATTGATTCACCAATAGGAGTTTAGACCGAGTGAGGTTCTAATAAGACTTCTAGAGGCACATTAAACTTTATGGCAACATAAGTAGTACCAAAAGAACTATTGGCACTAGGGTGAATCAAAGCATATACATCATGATCAAATACTTTCACATTCTGATAACTACATCAGGAGCCTCATGTGAGACCCTATGTTTCTCATCTTCTATAATATTATAAGGTGGTATATTATAGACATATATTATTTTGAATTGGACCTAAGGATAATAAGGCTTCAAATAGGTGGTAACATCAAGGACTTAATGTTGTAAGTCAAAGGAATACCCTAAACACTTATTTGGGATTAAAGAAATGGCCTGAGTGGCACCTTGCCCTTTTTGGAAGGTTTAAATTAAGTTTCACTTTTAGGATGGGACTAAGAGTATATAATTTTCTAACAATGTATTTTTATAGAATATTCTAATAGCACAAAGGTCATACATTAAGTTTTGGAATCAAGAAAGTTAGAAGACAAAGGTTGGCCGAAGCTACTTTAAGCTTCGTTAAGAAATCCTTCTTAAATTTGGGAAAAATGTATCAAGTCATATCTACCAAAATGTAAGGAGTTAGAAGGCTCATCACCTATCAAATAGAATATCTATGATTCTAATTTGCAAAACACAAAACCATTCATCAAACTGACCCCAGAAAAATGTTATGACTATTTTATTGGGACTGCCCGAGCAGGAAACTAGGTCATGAGCTGGGTCGGGTCAACCCACCTAGATGTCGGCTAATTTGAGCTTTTTAAAGCTCAAATCAGTCCTATTTCTTCACAAAATAGAACATCAACTAAAGATAAGGTTCTCTGGATGTCTACAAGTGATTTAGGTGAGTTTTTTTTTGCATTTTTACTGTTAACGTTTGTCCCCATGCCTAGAAATATATGTCTTACGCTTTGCAATTGCTTTCCCCTCCTATTAGCTATGTTTGGGGCTGTAAAAATAATAGTGTTCTTACTGGTTAGTGTTAGTTTGCGTCTGGTCTATTTAATTAATAATTTTTGTACTCCTTTACAGTCATTTGTGCAAAGTTCTACAGAAATTTCCTCGCTTAGGTACTATATGGCCAGTCTGGTCATTAGTGCTTAATTATAGACTGTGTATACGTGTGGTAAGATGCACATATATAGTGGTTGAAAAACTTAAGACACAAGGAATAACTCTCATAAAGAGACTTTGGATCATTCGACATTCGTTGGGAAGGAATGTTAAGGCTAAGCTCCGTCCCTCATTTTAACTTGAAATCCGAGAAGTTTTCCAAAACATCAAATGTGATATATTACTATGTTGATCCTAGAAAGACCTTCTTGAAAGGCATTGGAATTGTTACTGAGTTATTTTTATGATGGTATTATGTTGACATTCCGTTCGTTTGCTTAAACTAAACATTCAATAACTATATGTTATTTTTTCTTTTCCCTTACTACCTATTCATATTTTGAGGTGTTTCTCTTCTTGTGTATTTCAATTAAATTAAATGTAGATTTTGAAGGAAATGTGGGTCTCATAATCAGTCCTTTTTCCGAACTAAAAACATAATTGAAGAACTTAACAAGTAACACGTTGATTTCTGATAATCTCTAGCGTAATGCTCATATTTAAGTTACTAAGGCACATGATTCTATTTAAATACTTTTTTTTAGTAATTGACATGGGACTAAGTATAAACATTATGTAAAGCACCTTCATTAACATTTTCAGGTTTAAGGCCTCATTCTAAATGTTAAGTTAAGCTGTCAAGCTTATTCAAAAGACATATAAGATCACACGAATCATATGTATATGCTACGATAATGATTATGATGTTATGAGGATAAGTGTACCAATAAGCCAAGGTTGGTTAATTTTATGCTATGGACAACAATGTGCATTCAATATTCATATCATACATGGCACGTTATGTGTGGACTCTGAGCTATAATCAGAGGTATAAGGCCTATTCACCCGAGTAATTATATATATATATGGATATATTATGGATGGCCATAGGTTGGCAAATATGATGACGGTCAGCTACAGGAAAGGACCATCACTGCTAGCATTTGGTTAGGTATGTCATGCATTTGCATATATATATATATATATATATTCACGACATGCGATACTCAAGCTTACCATGCATACTTGATCATGAGGAGGTTAACTATTGGCCATTATTATTACCTTTTTACTACTGTTATTGATAGTCTTACTTTTTGCCTTACATACTAAAATACATTTATTTGTACTAACATTCCATTACCTGGGGATGGTGCATTTTGTTTCTTGCTTGGAGATTTAGGACTCTCATTGATCCCTCTACTAAGAGCCCAGTTCAGTTATGAGTTGGTAAGCTCCACCTCTTCAATATCAAGCATACTAGCAAGGAATAGAGTAATATATGAAAATGTAGAGCTAGGATCTATTAGTGCATAAATAGTATGATAATGTATCATCAATATACTTTGATCACATCTGGAGATACCTCTAGATCTTGTCAGCCTGTGAGTGCATAAAAGTAATTCTTGCCACCAGTAGAACCCGAGTTGTCTCCTCCATCTCTCCCCCTACTATTACCTTGAGTAGGTTATTGGTCAGGTCGAAGAGCATATAATGAGGATTAAGAGGCTGTAGTGGATTCTGAAGGCTAAGCTATTGTACCTTTACCTAACCTCGGGCACTAGCTATATAATGTCCTATCTACCCATAATGGTAACATGCACCTGAACCCTTTCTACGCAACCCATTATGAAGCTTACCGCATTGTGTAGATAAAGGAGTAGGCTATCTCATTTGTGTAGAGAGCTCCTGTCGATGGCTCTTAGATTGGTGTGAACTCTACTCTAGCCCTAACTAAATATAATGATCAAATAGTTAGCCCTGCATCTATGGCGGATAACTGCCCACTGACAGAGTAGATATTGATTAAAAGGAGGCCTACAATCACCCCGTGGATCCCTATAAGACCCCATAGTATGGTCCCTCTTATTCTTCTCCCTATCTCAATAGTATCCCGAATCAGACGAAAAAGGTCCTCTTTAGTCTAACCAAAAGGTTGTATATAGGAAATATCTACACTATCCTGTAAAGAGGTTATCCTAAAATCTCTGATCAAATAATCGCCCAATCCTACCACATAATGATGAACTCTGGTACTCATGGTGTGTACATTATCTGGTGCATACCTAGCCAAAGAATTAAACCTAGGGCTATATTTCCTTACACTCATATCCGCCTTCCTCAAACTAATAAACCAGTCAAGACAGGCCTCACGAACCTCCCATGGATAGTAATGGCCTAAAAAAGCCTCAAACAAGTCTTCTCATGCCTCGTACTACAAGATGGCAACATCATGTAGTTGGAAAGATGCCAACTCCACCGCATCAGTGACAGAGGCATACATCACCCTCAATACTCAATGCATATGGTCTAAAAAGGCTTGTGGATTCTTAGTGGGATTTGGCCCTACAAATACTGGAGAGGCTAAGTGAAGAAACTCTCGTACCTTTGAGCTTTCTATTTGAACCATTCTGGCATCTGCTCTCACCTCCAGCTATCTCTCATGAATAGCAACTATCTTAGTTAGTAGCTGAATAGCCTCTCTCATACCTTGCTGCCCAGTCTCTAGTAGGGTTAGGGGTACTGGACTTCCTTAGCCGATAATAGGTGCTGGTGAATCTTGTAATATCGATACTGGAGGCTCTTTGTGCCTCAATTCGGAGCATATTTGCTTGTCCTAGTAAGGAACGATTGGTTCCTCCTTTTGGATCCATACTTACCTCAGGTTGTGCGATCTCTTAAATGTAGAC
Organism: Solanum clarkiae; assembly: GCA_011800125.2. Lineage (NCBI taxonomy): Eukaryota > Viridiplantae > Streptophyta > Magnoliopsida > Solanales > Solanaceae > Solanum > Solanum clarkiae. Next base: position 47,068 of record JAABOM020046690.1, on the reverse strand, counting down.
AACCTAACAATTAACTCAAACTGCAAAGCATGATTTGGATTTAATATGTTCCTATAATGTTGCTCTATTGAATAATCTATTAAGTGAAAGAAGGATAACCATCCATAAATGCCTCGTAGACTCCTGATTATAAGTGTGGTTCACAATACAATCATAAGCAATACTCTACTAGACACAGTGTTGTGGACTCCCTAGGATACAACCTACTTTGATAGCATATTTGTCACACCCTAAAAAGAGGGAGGCATGACTAGCACTCGATAGCGTTATTGGGCGAGCAAGCCAATAAGTATGCTAGTCAACTAAACTGGGGGCCAAAAGAAAATCAGACAGCATAATTTCTAAAAAACTAACCCTAGACCATTTGGGTTACTAGGGTCAATGAAGGTATCTACGTGAATTGGTGACTCAATAACTACTCATGTTTATTGAGGTTGTATAGTGTTAATTAATGAGCGCCTAACCTCTGTTGATTCAATTGAATTGATTATGCTAGGCTTTGATATTGTTATGGGTAGGGATTGATTGGCAGCTTGTTATGCAGATATTGATTATCGAGCAAAGCTAATACACTTCCATTTACTAGGTGAGCTAGTCCTTGAATGGAAAGGTAATGTTGCCTCGCCTAAGAGAAAGTTTATTTCATACCGTAGGGTTTAGAAGTTGATAGTAAAATGTTCAATATACCATCTATTCATGGTACAAATATTGATAAGGAAACGGTGACCCTTCAGTTAGTCCCTATTATAAATGAATTCCCAATGGTATTCCCTGATGAGCTTCCAGGGATTCCCCCTGAAAGGGAAATTGATTTTGCTATAGATTTGCTCCCCGATATGCAGCCTATATCCATTCCTCTCTACAATATGGCTCCTACAGAGCTAAAGGAATTAAAGTGACAACTGAAGGACTTACTTGATAAAGGCTTTATTAGGCCAAGTACATCTCCATAGGATGCTCCAGGCTCTTTGTTAGAAAGAAAGATGGATCCTTACAGATGTGTATTGATTATAGACAACTAAATAAAGTCACTATAAAGAATAAGAATCTCCTTTGAGGATTGATGACTTGTTCGTCCAGTTGCAAGGTTCCAAATGTTTTTCAAAGTTTGACTTGAGATTCAGGTACTACCAATTGTGAGTCAAGGATGCTGATATTCCAAAGATAGCATTTAGGATGAGGTATGGACATTTTGAGTTCTTCGTCATATCTTTCAAGCTTACAAAATACCCCAGCAACTTTTATAGACCTAATGAATCAATTATTTAAAGCATTGTTGGATGAATTTGTGATCATATTTATTAATGATATCTTAATATATTCACGATTAGAAGCTGAGCATGCAGACTAATTGCGAGAAATATTACAGACTCTCTGGGACAACTGGTTATATACTAAATTCTCTAAATGTGACTTTTGGTTAACTTCGATAGCTTTTCTTGGAAATGTTTTTATAAGCAATGGTATCAAGGTTGATGGCCAAAAGATTGAAGTAGTAATGGTCTGGCTGAGACTATTGAGTCCGATTAAGGTTCACAGCATTTTAGGCTTAGCAGGATATTATAGGAGGTTTATTGAGGGATTCTGCTCTATTCTGCACCACTATCGTGATTGATGCATAAAGCATCAAAGATTTAGTAGACTGATGCGTGTGAGTAAAGTTTTCAAAAGCTAAAGAAAAAACTTACCACCGCACCTATCTTGGCTCTTCCGGATAGAACCAATGGCTACGTTGTATATTGTGATGCCTCGAGAATAGCCCTAGGTTGTGTTCTTATGCAACATAGTGCAGCTATTGCATATGCTTCTAGACAATTGCGAAAGCATGAACAAAACCATCCTAGCTCTGATCTTGAGCTCACCACAATTGTGTTTGCCCTAAAGATTTGGCAAAATTATTCATACGGAGTGTACATTGATGTTTTTACTAACCACCAGAACCTCCAATATCTATTTAAGAAAAAAGAGTTGAACCTATGGCAAAGGATATGGGTAGAATTGCCTAAAGACTATGATGTTGACATTTTATACCATCTTGGTAAAGCTAATGTTGTTGCTGATGCACTTTTCCAAAATTCCATGGGAATTCTAAGCCATGTTGAAGCTGATAAGGTGGAAATGACAAAGGACCAATGTTAGCTAGCTATTTTGCAGGTGCGTTTGGTAGATAGAGGGGAAGGAGGTGTAATTGTTAAAATACAGCAGAATCTTCCATAGTTACTAAAGTAAAAGAGCGATAGCGCGAGGATCCTCAGCTTAGGACATTGATGGAGAGCATTCCATAATAGTAGCATCCTTCAACTTAGTACACTGAGGGAGAGCATTCCATAACAATAGCATCCTTCATTTGAGCTAACTGGAGATAGAGTCTATAGATACTAGGGTTACCTATGTGTGTTGTATATCAAAGGACTCTGTGCCAAGATTCTTTTAGGGGCTCGTTATTCTAAATATTCAGCCCACCCAAGAGTTATAAAAATGTATTGGGACCTTTGACAAATCTATTGGTGGAATGGCATGAAAAAGGATTTTGCTAAGATAGTAGCCCAATGTCCCAATTGCCACCAAGTTAAAGCAAAACATCAGAGACCTAGAGGCCCAGCTCAGTATTGTGAGCTTCCGCTATGGAAATGGGACATGATAAATATGGACTTCATCACTAGTTTGCCATGTACTCCATAAAGGTATGATCATATTTGGGTAATCATTGATAGGTTGACAAAACTGCTCATTTCTTGCCAGTGAGAATGACGTATTTCGGATTATGCTAAGTTTTACATTCAAGAAATTATTCACCTTCATGGAGTTCCATTATCTATTATCTCTTATAGAGGGGCTCAATTTATAACACATTTTTGGAAGTCTTTTCAGAAGGGTCTGGGTAATCAGATAAATCTTAGCACCCTTTTCCATCCACAAACTGGTAGGCAGGCAAATCGTACCATTCACACCATTGAGGACATGTTATGTTCCTGTCTCTTAGAATTAAAGAAAGCTGGGATGATCTTCTACCTCTTATTGAGTTTGCTTATAATAACAGCTTCCAAGGTAGTATTGAAATGAAGTTTTATGAGAAACTATACAGATGAACATGTAGGTCACTGGTCAATTGGTTTGAGGTTGGGGAGGCAAAGTTGCTAGGTCGTTGTATATTAAGCAAGCGATGGACAAAGTGATACTTATTAGAGATGGGTTGTAAATAGCCCAGAGTCGGTAGAATTCTTACACAGATGTTCGATGACGAGACTAAAAGTTTGATGTAGAAGATTGGGTCTTTTTAAAAGTATCACCAATGAGGGAAATCATGCAGTTTGGAAAGAAAAGAAATCTCATTCCTAGGTATGTTGGACCATATAAATTATTTCAAAAGATTGGAAAGCTCACAAATGAGCTTGACTTGCCATCAGAATTGGGGGTAGTCCATCCAGTGGTACATGTATCGATGTTGAGGAACTGCATTAGAGATCCATCACGTATTACTTACATTGAGGGTATCCAGATTGCTAAAAACATGTCTTTTGATGAGGTGCCATCAACTATTTTAGATCAACAAGTGAGAAAGCTACGTAATAAAAAACTGGTCTCGATAAAAGTATTTTGGTGGAACAATATTAAGGAAGTAACTTGGGAAGCGGAAGAGGAAATGATGAATAAGCACCCTTTGCTATTTACAAATTAAGGTGATTATATTTTAAAAGTTGGCTGTCATCTTTCTACAGTAACTTAAACTTTAAATGAGCTGTGAGTATGATTTATATGGGTTGTCGCGGGATAGCTATACAAAGCTTAGTAATTCAAATTTTTTTGAAATTGATTTATCATTAGAGGGATAAAAGGTATATCCTCAAAAATCAAATTTTAGGAGATAGTGGTGCAACCAAGATGCTATCTTGATACATTCGCAGACGAATGTTCTTAAGGGGGGAGATTGTGAGACCCCATGTTTCTCGTCTTCCTTAATATTATTTGGTGGCATGTTATATAAGACATATATGATTTTCTATAGTACATAAGGATAATAAAGCTTCCAGTAGGTGGTAATATAAAGGACTTAAAGTTGTAAGACAAAAGAATCCCCCAAACACACATTTGGGATTAAAGAAATGGCTCGAGTGGCACCTTGCCCTTTTTGGAAGGTTTAAATTAAGTTTCACTTTTTCAATGGGACTAGGAGTGTATAATTTTCTAATAATAGTTTATAGCTTATTCTAATAGCACAAATATCATACATTAAGTATTCGCATCAAGAAAGTTGCAAAATAAACGTTGGACAAAGTTACCATAAGCTTCATTAAGAAATCCTTCTTAAATTTAGTTCAAATGTATCAGGTTATATCTACCAAATTTTAAGGAGTTATATAGTCCATGACCTATCAAATTTCATATCTATGAGTCTAGTTTGCAATGCGTAAAATTGCATATCAAACCAACCTCAGAATAAAAGGTTATGACAATTGATTTGGATTTTCCCGAGTAGGAAACTAGATCATGGGCTGGCTCGGGTCAACCCACCTATATGACGGCTAGTTTTAGCCTTTTAAAGCTCAAACAGTCATATTTCAACCCAAGATAGAACATAAGCTGAATCTGAAGTTCTCTAAGTGATTTAGGTGAGTTTTTCGCATTTTTACCATTAAAATTCGTCCTCATGCCTAAAAATGTGTGCCTTAGGATTTGCAATTATTTTCCCCTCCTATTAGCTGTCTTTGGGGCCGTTTTTAGACTGTCAAAAAATAGTGTTCTTTCTAGTTATTGTTGGTTTGCATCTGATCTATTTAGATAGTAATTTTGTGGCTCCTTGACGGTCATTTATGCAAAATTCTAAAGACGTTTCCTTGTGTACTATATGGCGAGCCTGGTCGTTAATGCTTAATTTTGGACTTTTTATAGTTTGTTTAAGCTGTATATATGGTGGTTGTGAAACTTAGGACATAAGGAACAACTTTATGAAGAGACTTTAGGCGACTGGATGTCCATTTGAAAGGTATGTTAAGGCTAAACTCCGTCGCTCCTTTTTAGCACGAAATTGGGAAAGTTTTCCAAAATATCAAATGCGATATCTTACTATTCTGTCGCTAGAAAGACCTTCAGTTAAAGGCATTGGGATTGCTACTGAGTTGTTTTAATGATGGTATTAGGTTGACATTCTGTCTATTTGCTTAAACTAGATATTCAATAGCAATATATCATTTTATCATTTTCCCGACTACCTATTCATATGTTCGAGGTGTTTCTCTTCTTGGTGTAGTTCCATTAAAAGAAATATAGATTACGAAGGAAATGTTGATGTTATAATCAGTCCTTTTTGCAAACTAAAAATATAACTAAAGCACTTAACAAATAACATGCTGATTTTTGATAATCTCTAGCGTAATGCTCCTATTTAGATTACTAAGGTACTTGATTCTATTTAAATACTTTCTTTTACTAGTTGATATGGGACCAACTATAAGCATTATGTAAAGCACCTTTATGAACATTTTAGAGTTAAGGTCTTATTCTAAATGTTTACTTAAGTTGTCAAACTTATTCAAAAGACATGTAAGATCCCATGAGTCATATGTATATGCTACAATAATTATTATGATATTATGAGGATGAGTGTACCAATGAGCCAAGATTGGCTAAATTTATGCTATGGCCCATAATGTGCATTTAATATTCATATCATACATGGCACGTTATGCATGGACTCCAAGCTATAATCGCAGATATGGGACTCATTTAGACGAATGATTTTATATATATATATATATATATATATATATATATATATATATATATACATGGTACATAAGGACACAGGTTTGCAAATATGATGTCGGTCAGCTACCAGAAAGGACAACTAATGCTAGCATTTGGTTGGGTATGTCATGCATTTGCATCTATATATATGCAATCAATACATGCGATTCTCGAGCATACCATGCATATTTGATCACTGGGAGGTTAATTGTTCGCCATTAAGGTTACTCGAATTTTTGGTTACAAGTGGTATTTCTGTTACCCTTTTTACTGCTGTTATCTATGGTTTTACTTTTTGCCTTACATACTAAGAACAATAACAACATACCTAGTAAAATACCACAACTGGAGCCTGGGGAGGATAAAATGTACACAGGCCTTACCACTACCATAGAAGTACAGAGGTTGTTTCATGGGAACCCTTTTGCCTTACATGCTAGTATATGTTTATTCATATTGACATCCTGTTACCTGGGGATGCTGCATTTTATTTCTTGTGTGCAGGTTCAGATAGCGACTCTAATCGACCCCTTCACTAAGAGCCCAATACAGCAGCGAGTTGGTAAGCTCCACCTCTACCTGGAGCTTTCGCAAATTGCTTACGTTTTGTCTTACAGTTAGGTATAGTCGAGGCCTTGTCCAAGCAGCATTAATGGTTCTCTTAGAGGCCATTGTGGATATGTTATTTTATGTTGGTTTTCTTAGGCCTTTCAGTCTCCAGTATTGGATTTTCATGTAAATATAGTGTTTTCCTGTACCTATGTTGTTGCAGCTTTGTCGTCTAGCTAGTATTTTATCATTTTGTTTTACCTATAATGGTGTACTTGATTTTTTGTTAACATGGCCATGACCCAAACGGTCCAGGCTTAGTTTTTTTATATGTTATGCTTCTTGATTTTCTTTTTGCCCCTACTTTGGTTGACTGGTATGTTTACTGGCTTACTCGGCTAATAATGATATCGAGTGCCAGTTACACCTCCCCTCTTTGTAGGACATGTAACCTTATTAACTTCTTATCTAGCATTTAGTTACCAAGTGGTCCACCACCATAAGCTGTCACATCGTGCTGTACTTACCCATTTTGAGACACTTGACCTTGAGGATGCCCTTATTACCTTTATGAGCAACATTAGGACACTCGATAATCTTGTGTCCCGTCTTTTTGAGGCAAAAACATATATTGGAAGCTCTCAAACATTCACCAATATAGTTCTTCTCGAACTTATGACATCTAAGATGAATAGCACAACCTTTTACCACATTATTCGGAGCCTTAATATTGGCCCCTTTCCCTTTGTTGAACCTTTAAGTAGCATTCTTTGAAGACACTTTGTGTTGTTAGAATCAGCCACCACCAAATTTACTATAAGAGAACCCACAATCATAACGATCCCTCTTGTACTGCCTTGACCTTATCCTTTGCAACTTTCACTCTCCACTTATTCAGCATATATAAAGAGTCTAGAAAAGTCCATCTCCTAAATGAGCATGGTAGCCTTACATTCCATCTTCACTAAGTTAGATACCCTTAAAATGATTTTTTTCATGCTGGCCCTTGAGTCGGCCACCAATAAAGGAACAAACTTAGACAACTTAGTAAAGTTGAGGGCATATTACCTCACACTCATTCCATCCTGCCTTAATCTAATGAACTCCATTATAATAGCTTTTCTTAGCTCAAGATGGAAGAAACGATCAAGGAAAGCATCTATGAACATGTCCCAATCAATAGCTCATTCGCCAACCCTTTTGGACTTTCGTTGAGTGTACCGCACTTAAGCCAAACCCTTAAGTTGGTATCCTACCAATCCATCCATTTCATCAAAAGATACTAAAATAATCTCCACAATCTTGTAGATTTCATCAACAAACTCTTGTGGATCCTCATCCACCTTAGAGCCATGAAATTGCAAAGGATTCATTGTAGGAAAATCCCATATCCTAGAAGCCAGAATGGAAGTCTTATATGATTCAGTAGCATGAGCCAGCATAGTGATGGTGGCTCTAAACTCATCATTGGAAATTTGGACCACTTGTGGGGCTTGGGGATCGGGAGGAGCCAGAGGAGCTTGGTTAGCATTAGCATTATTCTCCCTTAGTAATGGATCATGTCATGTAGCCATTTTTGAAAACACCAAGGTACAAGTGTTAGAATAAGGAAACTTTCAAGGAACGGGACAAAGCTCAAAAGAAGTGAGGTTTTCCTAAAATGCCTTATAGCCTTCTATTCATTGATATGGTGCACTACACACCAATGATAAGACTCTACTCGACATGGTATGTTAGACCCCTGAAATGCTTTAAAACCTTGGATCTGATACCACTTCTACCATAACTCGGACTTAGGATCTAGCTGTGACAGGACGAATGTGACACCTAAAGGCATCTATTCAAGCCTCGCATTCATATCTTAAGCACTCATAAGGTAAAATAAGCATATATCATAGAAAATTGACAAATAGAAATACATATAAGCATCTTTGCAGGGTCTATGACAGAACTCACTAGATCACACTCAAGATATACATCAAAAGTAACAAAATTACTAAAGTCTCAATCATAAAGGAAAGCATCAGAAGGCTTGTTTCTGAAGCATGTGCACTCACCGATCTAATCTTTAAACACTATAAATCCAACCGTCCATCCCTACATCATTAGATCATGTAGGAAAAGAATTATGTAAAGCACATAAAATGTACTAAGTATGTAGGTATGCTATCACTCAAGGGACATTGCAATATTATCAATATGCAGAATTATAGCAATTGATAGGGACACAATATGCATGAGCAATTGAGCAAGCCATTTAAAAATCATGACAAAAAACATCATAAATTCATTCGTAACTCAAATATACATATGTGGGATTAAGACCACCATTGACATTCCTAAGACCATGTGGACTATTATACGGAATCCTGATGTTTACTTTACATCAAGCTAAGAAGAGTCTACTTTTCCATAGTAAACTTGCTCCTCACCTTATAGGCTCTATCCAAGAATGATGAGAACCATCATTTGACCCCACCATTTAGGGTTTATACAAGTACGATGAATATCCACTACTTAAGATAATTAGATCCATTTGCATACCTTTAAGACATAAAATATGAACATCATTCCTATGGTGACACGTAGTTGTGGGACTATGGAATCTACAAAAGCCCTCTCAGTGCTAAATGATATCCCATGGAATACATAAATCATGAATAACATAACTTTAACATGGGTCATACTTCATTAAGATCACTCTCATAACTTTCAAAATAATCATCACAGCTGTTATAAACATTATGTCATAAGAATAGTCGACTACTTTGGTTTCATCATTGTATCGGTAGATATTCCCACTTTAAAATCATCATGATCATTTGGGTTTTCATCACCTCTTTATCATAGTATCATCGATGCCAAAATATCACCATTTAAACATTTTTTTCATACTTAATATCATAGGCATCGAAATCCATAACTTTATTATAAAAACTAGGGCTAAGTGTGGGTCTATGGAAATTTGAGTCAAAATAATGCAATTGACATAGATTTATAGAGGAAAGCATACATTTAAATCAATTGAGGTTATTAGATAAGTAATCCACATCAAATCATTAAGACCTAATCATGCATATTTTGAAACACATACTTTTTCTTGAAAATCATATACATCATGAAATTCCTCATAATTCATGCTTAATTAGTCATAATAATCATATAGAAATCAAAATTCATGCATTTTGAATCATAGCTTAAAATCCCATAGGAATCCATTATAAAACTTTGATAAAAGCGGTTCTTGGATTAGGTTTCATGGATAAAACTAATCCATGAATGAAGCCCTACATACCTCAAATAGAATCCTTAGAATTAGGGAAGAAAATCTTGATAAACTTGGTCAATCCTTCAAACTTAGCTTCAATGAAACACTTGACTTAGAGATAGTGTTGTTGTGAGCCCTTAAGACAATTTTGGGAGTTAAAAGACTTTGAATGACTTAGGAATAGGTCTTTATAGCAATTAGGTTAGTTGGTGTGGTTAGAGTAGCCAAAATGACATAGTTTAATGCTTAGATAGATAGGAAAAAATCAAAACACCCTTCATTAAAACTGATGAAGTTGTCCATGAAACCCCTTCTGTGTGTCATAAAATAACTTGGGGGTCATACCTCGTCTCGTGGGTCAGGGTGTTATAGAAATTGAGCTACTAGAATTGTTGTTTCTGATCCATGAATATGCAGTACATCTCATACAAAAACATACAGGCCATGGAATTCTTCGTAGGAAGTCCCCAAACTTAGAAAAACTTTAGTTCTCCAAGGCCTCCACCTATGAGACCTACTTACAGGCCATACGATAACATAAGTCTCATCTTCTTATTCGTAAACCAACTTTTAGAGATTCTTCAATTCTCCATTTTTATAGGGTACCTACCACGATGCCAACTATAGCCTCTTGATTCTTTTACCGGCCGTGTACTAGCATATACAACCTGGCCATCACCAAATTCTCAGTCTTTTATTTTTCCAAGCCTAAAAACATGAGGGGTGTTACAAATTGAATGATAATTATTCTTAAATGAAAAGTCGATGAGAGATAAATAATCATCCCAATTACTTTTGAAATCAAGGACACAAGCTCTCAACATGTCCTCCACGGTCTGAGTGGTCCACTCTGCGTAGCATCTTTCTAGGTATGTTATTCTAAGATTCACATTTGAACGTCGTCCTTTAATAAAAGATCTCCAAAATTGATATCTTACTTGAGATCCTCTCTCTGAGATTATAGATAAGGGAACTCCATGCAACTTTACAATCTAACGGATATACAACTTGACATACTCTTCTATAGTGTCAGTCATATTAATTGCTATGAAGTGAGCAAATTTGGTCATCCTATATATAATCAGTTATCATGCCCCAAACATAGGATCTAGGAGTGACATGGAAAATAGGAGCTCGAGAATCCCCAAACAAGTGTCATAGTATTTGTATTCACATCATCGGTTCGAAAGTGCATAATAAAGTAGTAAACATATAGTTCTAAGGGACAGGAAAATATGACTCATGATATAGGGATGTCTAAGGGATTGAGATTAGCATGATCCACATAGCACATAACACATAAGTACAAAGGGACAGGTAAGTATGACTCTCACTATAAGGATAGAATGGGACTTAAGACTTTCCACATTTCCATATCTCATCACAAAATATAATCATAATAACAACATTCAATAGATAACCATGATCATAATCTCTAAAAAGTAGAATGTCATAACACAAATCTGTACAAGAGTCTACATGTTGTCTAACAGTGACTCTAAGTCACAGAATAGGATGGGGGCCAAGACATGTATCAGGCGCACCCTAAAAGTAAATAAACCATAAGAGGAAACAACATAATAGTAGATGGATAATGGCTTGTCCTTAGATGACATGACTCACCACAATAACTTTCACAACTCCGAGCTAACCGTCAAATCGTGGATGAATATAGTCTCTGATCCCTAAATAGTTAGATCATGTAGGCAAAGAGTATGTGTTAGTATGTATGAATGTACTAAGTTTGTTGGCATGCAATCCATATGAACTCATTAAACCTTCATTCAATGTTAGATAAGAAGGGCACATACATAGAAAGAAGTACATAATCAAAGAAGATATATGTATATATATATATATATATATATATATATATCAATATGCCATGAAATCCATGATACGTGAAATGCCATAATAGTTCAACAAAGAGGGGATGAGACCTCAACCATTATCTATACCATGTGAGCTATTACATGGAATCTCGGGGTCTTCTCCACACCAAATAAGAGGTGATCTAGTTGCTAAAGGTAGACCATACATCTCTTTATGGGCACCCCCATTTCGGAGAAATAACCTTCCTTATAGGCACCCCAATTTCAGATAGGATTTTCATTCATCATAACATATATGTGACCATACCTTACGGGCACCCCCATTTTGGAAAAAAGGCTACCGTAGCCATATACCTATGTTTAGCAAATAGGTATGGGACTTTGGTACTTCACCTTTAGAGATAAGCCCCCCTCCCACAAGTCCGCTCGAAGATAATCCATCATGATACAAGAGTCTGTATATATTACATGCTTTCAAAAGAGATACAAGTCATTCCAAATCATTTTAATGCACATTTTGGATTAAAAGCCAAACATTCCTCATAATCATTCATACTTTGGCTGAAGAGTCAAATCATACTTCAAATTAAACCTTCATGCATAGGATTAGCATATTCACATATATCATATTAGTGTAGACACCCAAAATTGATCAGACAGCCATATCATAGATATTTATGTGATCACATTCTTGTCATAACCATTTTTTCATCAAAATCACATTCATATCATAATTGGTCCATAACCAACTTCATAATTTTCATGGAAACCAATGCTCTTGTATGCAAATGCCACAAATACTACGAGAATATCATGGGCAGTAGAGATGTATACTTAAATCAACAGTATAATATGAAATCCATGAGTAAATTCACATGTAAATCACAAATTTAGATTACCGATGCTTAAATTAACCTTGAAAGGGATATGAATATTCAAACCTTCATAACATCAATGAAATTCAACTTATTAAGGCTTAAATTATTGTAGAAATATCAATCAATCATAGCTCATATCTCATTGAATCAAATAAACAATAAGTTAAAAGACTCTTATTAAAAGTAAGCTTAATTTCAGAAAATCAAGGAGTTAAGAGTGTCTGAGGTCTTCATAGTAGAAAGGTACTGTGAATCAATCCCACATACGTTAGCTACTTAAGAAGAATCAAGAAGGAATTGGTTGAAGAAGATGACCCTTCCTTAAGCTCCAAGATAATCCTTCAATGGTTCACTTGAGAGGAGTCTTTTGATAAGAGAATTTGAATATTCAAATTGTATGAATTGAATTTGAATAGGAATAGAGGAGTATAGGTCTTCAGAGGGGTTTAGGATAGGTTAGATAGTCATAAACGACTCTTAAGAAAAACCAAAGTTACAAGAAATCCATTAACAAAACGAGCTTCAAAAAGTTGTCAAGGGTCCCGTAATGAAGCCGCATGGCTAATGTGGTGTCAAACGGACCATAAGGCTATCCATGAGACCTTACTTAAGGAAAATGTTTGCTATCCAAGTTCCAAGATGGTGATTCCATCTTGAAAGTTATTGGACCATCACCCTTACAGGACATCGCACGACTCGTATATGGGTTTGTGTGTGAAACGCTTTAGTCAAAATTATGCTTTTCAAGCCCAAGGCTCCTTTCATGAGTCACCACATGGCCAGTAAGGTGTCACACGAGCTATGAGGAATGTAGCAAAAGGTGCCTTAGTCCTGAAATCCACCATGATCACCACATAAATTCGAGGACCATATCAAGACAACTTCACATGGCTCGTGGACTGCTCCACGACCTATGGAGGTAATCTGTCGTGTCACCTTAGTCAAAAATGTTTTTAAACCAAATTTCTAGTGCATGGTAAGGACTTATAAAGTTTGGGTCCTTATATCACCCATATCGAATCATACTATTTTTGAAACCTTGACAAACCTGTAATGAAGCCCATATTGATCATCTCCCACTTCCATACAGTAATCTCAAAGTTTTAAGCCAAACAACATTGTATTTGGTGCTCGACTTTAACTTGTTGACAATTCAGGCACTAGGAGACAAACTCAGAAATATCCTTATTCCTTCCACTCCACTAATAAACTTCTCTCTAGTCATGATACATTTTTTAAGAGACAAGACAAACAAAATACTTGGATTTCAGGCTTCAGATATAATCCTATCTCGAAGAACATCAACATTCAGGACACAGTCTACTCTTGTGTCTCAGCACACTATCTCTTCCTTTAGAGAAAACTAAAACCTTTTATTTATGGATAGATGCTTTCAACTGAAGTAGAATAGGATCTTGGTCTTGCTTCTCTTTCACCTCCGCCACCAAAGATGAAGCACACCCATTCTAAACATTAAGTCCATCTTCATTAGACTCTTCAAGTTGAACTCTTAATCGGGCCAATCTATGCACTTCATTATCCAATTATTTCTTTCCTACATTGACATGGATATTAATACCCATTGATAACCTATTAAGAGCATCAACAACCATGTAAAATTTACCTATATGATAGAGAATACTCATGTCATAATCTTTGAGCAACTCCAGTCTGCCTTAGGTTGAGCTCTTTCTAACCGATGATGTTTTGAAGGCTCTTATTGTCAGTGGATATATCAACATATACTATATACAAGTAGTGGCACAGAATTCTAGGAGAAAATACCATAGAAACTCAAGATCATGGGTTGGATAGTTCCTCTCGTGGACATTAAGATATCTGGAAGCATAAGCAACATCTTTACCCCTGTGCATCAATACACACCCCAATCTGACTCTTGAGGCATCATAATAAATTATGAATCCATTAGTACCTTAAGGAAAGGATAACTGTAGTCAGCCTTGATTCCAACGTTTGGAAGCTCTTCTCACATTCATTAAACCATTGGAACTTGACTTTCTTCTGAGTGAATTTAGTCAACGGTGAGGATATGGAAGAAAATCCTTCAATAATCTATGGTAGTATCCTGCCAAACCTAAGAAGCTCCTCATATCAGTTGGAGATATGTATCGAGGCCAATTCTTAACCACCTCAAACTTTTGAATAATCACTCGAATACTATCGCTCAAAATAATATGGCTTCGAAAACCCATAATCTTGAGCCAAAACTCACACTTCAAAATGACATTACTAAAGACTTGAAATGACTATATTTGGTTCAAAATTTCATATTTGGGATGCCACATTCTCACACTTTCAACTGGTGATAACCTTATCTCGGGTCTATCTTGGAAAAATAGTGGCATCTTGAAGTTGTTCAAACATATCAACTATCCTTAGAAGAGGATTCTTATTCTTGACTATCACTTTACAATTGGTGATAGTCAATAAACATTCTGAGGGACCCATATTTCTTTCACACGAATAGGACAAGAGCACCATAAGAAGAAATACTCGGCCTAGTAAAGCCCTTATCTAGCAAATCTTTCAACTTCTCTTTTTATTCTTTCAACTTTTTAGGGGCCATTCAATAAGATAGAATAGAGATAGGTTGAGTATCGGGAAGAACGTCTATCCCAAAATCAATCTTCCTATCAAGAGAGACCTAAGGTAGATCAACAGTTTAAACTTCAGGGAACTCATTCACATTAAAGAATGACTTATGAGTAGAAGACTCAACATCATTAGTCTTAACTTATGTGAGGTGACATATACACCCTTCAGAAATTAGATTTCTATCCCTAAGTTGGGAAATGAACTTACCCTCAGGTGCAATAGAATTTCCTTTCAACTCTAAGTCCGTATCGTTCAAAAATTGGAATTTGACAGTTTGGGTCCATTAATTAAGGCATAGCAGGCATGAAGACAATACACGCCAAGGATTATATCAATGTCAATCATCTCCAATCCTATCAAGTCAGCCAAGGTATCCCTATGATAGATGGATACTACACAATCCCTATAGACCTTTTTAGCTAGTGTTGTCTTAACATCAGGAGTGGAAATAGCAAAAGGTTCAAGTGAACACTCAGGAAGAATCTCAAATCTACTAGCAACATAGGGACTTACAAAATATAGGGTAGCACTAGGTTCTAAAAATGGATAACAATCAAAAGTAAAGACTTGAAGCATACCGATGAAAACATCTGGTGCAACTTCCTGATATTGATGATTGCCCATTAAATATAAATGGGTCATACCCCCACCTATATAAGTAGTGGCACCTCTCGGATAAACCCTCATTGGCAGTGCAATAGAAGAAGTCTGAGCCTTGTTGCCCTGTTTTGACATTCATTCTAGAAGTGACCTATTTAGCCACACCATATTAGTCATTTTCTATCTATATACTCTCCCAAATGCATCTTTCAATGGTTTTTGCAAGGTGCCTTCCTCTATGATGTTACCCAAGATACACCTTGTTTTTGAAGTTTAAAGAAGTCATTGTCAGGATATATAACCTAACCAAGGATAGGATCGAACCCATAGGGAATAAGATAGACTTAGAGAAATTCCAAGAAGTTCGAGTTGATTAACCTACTTATCTCCCCAAAGGAGGTTGGAAATCTATGTAATGAAATCTTAGACTAAGAATAGTATGAATTCAGTATGAAGAGTAATTAGGGTATTATGTTCGTCATGATTCCCTAACTTGTTATTACCAAATAATCAAATTCTTTTCTAGTATATAGCATGTAAAATGGTAAGTTAAGCTTACCAACCCCTTTGATACAGGCGAGAGTTAATTTCACAATGTGACTTGCTTCATCCCCATAGTGTTTCAACCTCCCCTTGATCCAGTTTGGTTGATTAGATGAGAAACATTAATCAAATCTTGTTAATTAATATCTTTTCTCATTAATTATTACCTTAACTCAGTTAGTAACGTAGGTGAGTTCTAATATTGGCCACCATTAAAAACAATCAAAATGAAGAGAATTAATTAATACATGTGTGCTCAGTTTCGAGGAATTACAAATTATCTAATTTTTCCTTAATATTTCTTCATGGATCCCACAACCCTAGTTATGGATTTATCTACTCATACTCAACGCAGATTCAAGAACCATGATAATGAATAACATAGTTATGCACTTACTCAATGAAATTAAGAAAAATAAATCTAAGCTCTTCAAAAAAAAATCACAAGTTTTTAATTAAGAACACAAAATATTATTTTCCAAGAATCTCACAATGTTTCTCACTTTTTCTTACTGACTCTCTAGTGTTACGTGTGAAAAAATAACCCAAAAACCCTATCTGTAGTATTTAAAATACAATGCCAAATGAAAATAGGAGAACTTGGTTGGCAAGCATTATGGGCAACTTTACAACCATATAAAGTTCTACTGTCTATAAATGGGGCTTTGTGGATTCCTTCTGCATATCTGGGGTTGACTTCTAGAGACCCATTTACGTGTCATATAAAGTTCTATGGCCCATGGAGGGTTTCTTCTTATGATTGTTCAACAACTCCCCACTTTCTGATTGTCAGGGTACAACACCAATCTATGACTCGTATAATATTTTACGGCCCATCTGCTAGTTCATAGACTCAACTTCAGAACATCTCCCCTTCACTTGATTTTGCTGTGAAACCTACTCTATCATCCGTGAAGACTTCCACAGCCGTAAAGGTTGTTATTGAATAGCAATTTCTTCAATTTCTGCATACTTGGCCCAAAAATCATGCCAAATTTTATAATCCTGCAAAACAAACTCAAAAACACATCAAATATACTAACATTACTTTAAGAAGAACACACAAGATTCCAAGTTTTAAGCATCAAAAGTGTTGTATTTTGACAGCATATCAACACCCTCAACTTAAAATTATTGTTTATCCTCAAGTAACGGACTCAATCTACATAAGTAGTACAGTAACAAACAGACCTCAATCTAATGGAACACATCTTCTCAACTCAACCACAGATACCCAAATCACTCTTAAAAGCGTACTTAGATAACTATCAAGCAAGCCAATGCCGATCAACACATATGACAATGTAACTATGACAAGCACAGTAATCATTAATAAGCAACAATCACTAAATAAGCCTAATATCAGCAATGCAATGCAAGTGCCTTTACATAACAAGTCATGTATCCCACTCATGATGATATTTTCAGATTCGATGCTTTGAGACTACAAAAAATCACAGTCTCAGAAAAGACATTCAAATACCATGTTTATTACCATATTCTTACCCCTATATTCATGACTACGACCTTTGATTACTTTTACTAGGATTACTTTAGGACTTTATTGGCTTGTAACTTAGCCTCTAGAGGCTTTGGTATGATGCTTTGGGAATAGAGTGACTAAAGGCCCTTCTTGACACTGCATTTTTCTACACATTCACCCCACCAACACTATCATTTTTCACTTTATTCTCCCTTTCTACTATTTCCAGCTTTTCTTTGTGCCTTACTCTCATTTTTTAGTTTTTTGCTATTTGTTTTCATACCATTTCTCTTTTTATCTCATTGATTATGCATTTACTCATTTTTCTTGCACCCAGAACATATTTTTATCCCTTTTTCCATGTATCACAAGCTTTCACCACATTTTGTGTTTTACCCTTATACCAGCCATCCTAAACGAAGGCTTTTGGCCTGAGTCGAGGTACACAACATCCAACTTAGGAACTAGGACAACTTTTAGTAGCCACCCTCAACTTAAGCTTTTTTCCTCAATTAAGATGCACAATGCTCAAGGACCAAGGCCTATTTTAGGATTCTACATCTAACAAGGCTAGGTAACTTAGGTTTTTACAAAAAAAAAAAAGCATAAAGCAAGGCTCAAACATTGGGATCAAGGAATAATTACATATTTGGTTGGTTGTTTAGGCTCAGTGGACTAATATGAACAATGGTATAAGATCTTTTCCTAATAAACCAATCTATAGTCTAAGTCAAAATAAAAGAGAAAGTTCCTATTCACACATACATGGCACTTATTGCTCATATTATGCTTTCCATCACAATTTATCCTCATTTATCATAATAGGCACTGTTAACAATCAAACATACATGGTTGTTATCAAGAAAAACTATCAAAAATTTTTGGTCGGTATCATTTTGCACACAAAACAAACATATGCCATAAACATCTATGTACAGATACTACCTACACATCCTAAACATGTGAGTTTAATAGAAAGTAAATATCCTTGTGAGAAAAGAACACAGGCAAGAAATCCCTTAGGATTCAAAATTTAGGATAGTTATAAGCCAAGGTTACTCAGACTTCACTGTGTTCCTATAACTGCCTATACCCTATCGAAAATGATTTGCATTATCCTCAATGCACAAAATAAAATACCAAAACAAAGGGGTCAAAAAGGAACATACCTGGGGCCTAAGCGCCAATCTCTGGCTGAGTTTATCCACCCTCAACTTGATTTGTGGCCTCCTCAGTAGTAGGAGGACGTCTGAAGGTTGTGACACCCCTGACTCTCTCTAGCTCATGAGCCTGCCACATATTCTCGTGCTGTATCGAACATATCCTGGGAAGCTCTAACTCCTACTCTTCTGCCATTCCCGCCTATAGTCTCAATATATCCAGATCATCAATACGGGGCCTCTTCACAAGGAAAATTAGTGATGCATCCTTAAGAGCAAATAAATCAACCAACGACTCTGAGGGATTGACCAAGGGATCAATATATGGAAACATGATTGGTGCTGCCAATGTTGCTATCGTATCAGCCCAAGGCTAGTGGATCTCCATCTGGATGGTCATTATATCTCCTGGCCATGCTGTGATGAGGCTTTGTTGTACTCACCCCTCAAATAAATCAATGCGGTTGTGTACAGGTGTCAGTCTCTCCTGGATAGTGGCCAACGCGAATGCTTGCATGTGAACCTCAACCTTTAAAATGGTCTGGCAGACCTAGGGACATATGTGTTGTAATAACTAAGTAAGTTGTGGCTCAGTGCTGGCCAACCCTTGTGCCATAGCTTAAATAAAAGCCATTGACACATAGATCATGACAGCAAGTTCTATTGGTGTGGACACAACCTATGTGGCAGAAGTAGTAGTAATGGGCCCCCTCTCAACATTAGCCTCAGTTTGTAGGGGCCTCTCAGTAGTGGGTGTTGCAGCAGTAGTGGTAGATGAACGCTCTGGTAGTTGCACCGCTGAGAATATCTCTAGCATCTGAGCTGGAAGGCTACTAGATTATCATCAGCCTTGATAAGACTAGCATCTACGGTCTACTAAACCTCGATAAATGAGTCCAGATAATGTAGTATCTCTACCACAGACTATAAATAGAGTCTATAGATCAGGCACGAGAAGGGGATGGAGGTGGATCTCTTCATAGCCACTTCACGTATCTGCTTCATATTAAGGTGGTCCCAGTTAATCTTATAGCTAGCTAAGATGCTAGCAACTAATATAGCATCGTCTGGCCTCAATGTATTATCAGCTAGTGTAGACTAGATCTGTGATATCACTACAACCTATCAAAAAATATGCTGATGAAGCTGAGTGAAGTCTTCATGATAGGCCCCGATGAAGTAGCTATCCACTAGGGTTAGGGCCCTACTCTGTGATATAGTCGGTAACCCATATCATCAAACTAGCCCTACGAGCTGGGTCTCTAAATAGGGCCTTATCACTAGTCTACCCTAATATATGATTAAACTCTTTTGTATACATGTAGGCGGTGAACTCTAGCCTGAATAACATGCAGTGGATGGTAGTTTGTAAAATATCAACTTGTCAACCCTGTACCCCTGTATGTGTCAACCATGCCTGAGTGAGGGGCTTCTTTCCCTTGGGAAGAAAGCTAATAATGGTGCAATATAGGATGAAAAACACACTTGAACCATGGTCAAGGAGTACTTTCCCGATGGCCTTGTGAGCCACTAGAACTTTTATCTAGTGATATTGTCCTGAAGGCCTTGGACACTCTCCAACCTTGAAGAAATAATGCGGGGTTTCTCAAAAATGGATGAGCTAGATGGCCATGCTCGTTCTTCTGTATGCCCCTTATGTAGATGGCATGTATTCCCTCAATACACCATCGACTAGATAGAACATCCAGAGGTAAGGGTGATGCATGAGGTTCTTCAGAGGACTTGTCTCTTACTCATCACTGGATCCCGAATCGGGCTTCTCTCTGGAAGGAGTCATCTGAATAGTGTTGCTATCTTTATCGCCTCCTTCTTCAAACAGGGGAGAATGGACAATGATAGCCTTGGTCTGTGGCTACCCGGTATATTTGGTAGTAGCCCGTGTCATTGGTCGCTTAGCATCCGAGTTAGGTTAGACACTAAGCTACTCTAATGATCCACTAGTCTAGGAGGTTCCTTGATCCTCTGAGAGATCTTCTTGCAGGCACCACTTCATGGTCCTAATCTCATCTCTCCTAGCTTTTGCTGCCATAGTACCTGAATTGCACACATTTAGCAAACATGATTATCCCTACAAGTATAGGAATGAAAAGAAAGAACATATTTGAAATCACTACAGATGAGTTTACGAAGGCACTTTTATGGGTCGTAGTAAAAACTATAAGCCATAGAAGGCCCTCATAGAAATAGAGTGCATAAATTTTGGTTACTAGAATTGCATCTAGGAGACTAGGTACAACTCGCAAAATATTCCATGAGTCTTAGACTAAGTCGTAGATGTGTTCTAGTGTTTTATTATTACAAGAAAGGATCTACGAGAACTTTCTATGAGTCATAGATTAATCTATGGCTTGTAGAAAGTATCATCTGATAGAATATCAAAAAACTTCAAGTTTTTGGAATTTCTTACGATGGGAAACTACGGTCTCTGGAATGTTCCATGGGCCGTAGAGGACCCTGGTAGTGTTATAACCCCAAAACAAATAATTTTCTAAGTCCATCAAACGAAAACCAAATGACATATTTATCATTTGAATCATCATCAAAGCAAGACCTTACGCACCCCCATATAATTTCAACAAATGCCCAACACCCCATATGTAATGATCACACATGACCCCATCGAATCAAATTTTATATGTTTAAACAACAAATCGACCTGTTTAGTTGTTTCAACATCAAAGAACACCCAAGTAGTCACTCATCGTTTATCAAGCAGTGTAGTCTATTCAATACAAATAACATCATAACATCATTCAAACACACACAGCATGGCCATAAATGCAATTTTTGGCATTCAACACAATTTAAGCATCGATAATACCTTATTCACAATTAAACCCTAAACACATATGATCACAACGATGGACTTGAACCCATAAAAATTGGATTACAGTATCCATCAATTAATTTTGGCCTAATAACATCAAATTCAATATTAAAAAGATGTTAGCGTCATGAACTTACTGAAGTTGAGCAAAAAGACACAAAAATTGTAGGAGGAGCCGAGGATGGTAAACCCTAAGTCTTCCGGAGGCAGCCAAAAAAACTTTCCAAAACAATAGATGGTGGCTAGATGGTGGTGATAAAAAATTAATAGGGTAGGGGTTGGGTATATTTGAAATTTTTAGGAAATATCTTGTGGATTAACTTACTTATCTCCACAAAAGGTGGTTGTAACAACTATGAAAAGTTACCCTAAAATAAGACAAGTGTGAAATTGGTATGAAGAGTAACTAGGGTATTTTATTCCCCATGATTGCCTAACTTGGTATTACCAGATACTCGAATTCTCTTCTAGTGTGAAGCATGCAGAAATGTAAGTTAAGTTTAACAAACCCTTTGATCCAAGCGAGATGCAAATTTCACTATATGATTTGATCCGTCCTCGCAGTGTGACATTACCAACCCTTACCTATTATTCCAGTACAAACTTCCCTTGGCCTAGTTTACTTGATTAGTTGAGAAACACCAATAGAATCTTGTTGATTAATCTCTTTTCTTATTGATGTGCTGTAATAATATAGAGCTTTTGATGCTTAAAACTTGGAATTTTGTGTGTTTTCAATACGATATTACTGGATTTTATGTGGTGTTGTGTTTTGTTTGCAAGATTCCAAGGTTGGCATTGATTTTGGGAAGAATATGTAGCAGTTGTTGATTTTAATGAAGTACAAGACCCTTTACGGATCATAGATCACTCTACAGGTCGTGAAATAGACTTCACGTACAGTTCCAATGAGGATAAGATTTTCTAAAGTTTGTTCTACAAACATAAAAATGAGTCATGAACTATTTTAGTTGTAGATCAAGTCTCATCCCTAAGGATCAGACAAGGACTTTCTCAAGTTTTATTAGACAAAAACCCCTAGGGGCCATAGAATCTTTTACAACCTATAGAGAGGTGTCGCAGAACACAAGTCTAGTTTTGTAGAAAAAATGTATGAAAGCCCAATTACGAGCCATGGAACATAATATGGCTCATAGAAGCATCTCGTAAGGCATGCCGACTGAGTTATACTTTTTTTAGAACATGTATTTTAAACATTATAAATAGGTTTTTAACATATTTTTCTTAGAGAATTCAAATAATTAATAGAAAAACAGTGAGATTGAGTAGAGGAAATATTGGAGTGTTTTGAGAAACACTTGTACTCTTGATTTGATCTTCTTATTAAAATCTTGTGATTCTCATTGAAGGTTGGATTTACTTGTGCTTATTTCAATTGTGTAAATGCTATATTATGTTATTCAAATCCATAAGCCTTGCATTTACAAAAATCATGTAGTTAAATCCACAACTAGGGTTGTGGGAACCATAAAAGACTAACAACGCAAAATCAAATAATTTATAATTCTTGAAAAGTGTGCATGCATGTATTAATTAACTCTCTTCATTGTGCATGTTTTCTAGTGGTGCCAACACTAGAACTTGCCTAGTATTACTAATTGCATGAAGATACTAATGCATAGAAAAAGAGATTAACTATCAGGACTCATTGATGTGTTCTCGTCTAATCAACCAAATAAGGCTAAGGGGAGGTTGTACTTCAAAAATAGGTAAGGGTTAGTAATGTCACACTACGGAGATAGACTAAGTCACATAGATAAATTCACCTCTTGCCTGGGCCAAACAGTTTGGTGAACTTAACTTACTGTCCTATATACTACACACTAGAAATAAATTATGTTATTCGGTGATACTGAGTTAGGGAATAATGGGGAACACAATTCAATAGTTTCTCTCCATATTGGTTTAAAAACTTATGTTAGTTAGGACTACTTTTTACTTCTTATTATCAAACCCTCTTATTCAGGGAGATAAGTTGGGTAATTACTCAAATTGCATCAATTGAATTCTTTTGAGTCTATAGTATTACCTTGGGCTCAATACCAACCTTGGTTAGGTTCTATTTCTTGAAAACAACCT
This sequence comes from Solanum clarkiae, assembly GCA_011800125.2. NCBI lineage: Eukaryota > Viridiplantae > Streptophyta > Magnoliopsida > Solanales > Solanaceae > Solanum > Solanum clarkiae. The sequence goes on along the minus strand of JAABOM020046690.1, from coordinate 23,446 downwards.
TTTTACCCTAAAAAAAGGGGGTGTACCATGGTCAACATCAAGATTTTAGCATTATTGCTGCGGAATATGGCTACACTTGTTTAATTAATGTGGTTTGGGTATTAATCATTATTTCCTTCATTTTACATTTTTTGTTGTTTTTATTTCTTTTCAGGGCGTGAGTGTAGCGTATACCCAGTATGCGAAGTTGTGGCAGACCCTTGATTATGTTTGACACAAAGATATAAAGAATATTGACAAGGATTACCCATGATAATGCCAACAACATGGATAATAAAGCTCTAAACAGGAATTAAAATGAAAATGCTAACAATGAAAACCCATCTCCTCTTGAGGATATTGCTCCACACCACAGGATTTTAATGCCAATTCTTACCACTGGTATCAATATCAGTTGAATCCTATGGCTATGGAGTTAACCATGGCTATTGTATTGCCACAACCGTGGCTATTGTATTGCCACCACTATCGGATGATACAAAGTTCATGGTTTTGAGTAGGTTACTTCAGATGCTACAGAACCATAGGATATTTGCAGACCTACCATTTGAGGATCCTCATAGCCATCTACATAGCATTGCGTTTGTTTGCAACAGTGTGATGAGAAAACAAAATTTGTTGATGGGTGTTATAGGACTTCATGTTTTCCCATTGTCTCTTACAGGCAATGCAGTACGATGGCTATCTAGGCTCCAGTAAAGTTCGACCACCTATTAGGTCAAATTACATTAGACCTTTTTGGTGAGGTACTTCCCAAGAACGAAGAAGCTCAAGTTGAAAGATCAGATCAACAATTTTAAGCAACTTCCAGGTGGCTTGATCAGTAATACACAAGAATGGTTTATAAGTGCTTGAGGAGTGTCCTAGACCAAAAAATTGTTAATGATGACTTGGCATACATATTCTATCATGTCCTAAATGAAAATAGTCAAGCTTGTGTTGATACAATTATGGGGGCATGTTCCTAGATCAGTCATTTGCAAGGACTGTAGAAATGATAGAGAGAGTGGTCAAGACCGATCATTCATTGGGACAAAACGACAAAGCATCTACCCAAAATTAGTGTTATATTAGTATTTCTTTAGAGTAAGCTAATATAAATGAAAAGGTTATGCAAGAACTTGCTCAAATTCATACAAGCATGAGATGATGATGAAGAAGAATCAGGAATGTGTCAATGATATTAATCATCAACCTCTGCATGTACCCATGCATGATAATGCCTACTATAAAGAGGACACTTGTTTTATTATTGATCAGATAGGGGGTTTCCAAACCAACCCAAGAGTCCAATTAAGTCTATTGTTGCCAAGGTCAAGGAAAGTAAGGTCAGAACTTCAATCAATGGAGCTTTTAGAGATAACTGTTGAGGGTACTATGATCAAAATAGGGGCCAAGATAGAGATGTATATTGGAGCCATAGAGATGGTTATAGAAATGGTCCTTGTGTGCCATGACATAACCACAACATAGGTGCGAGTATCTCAAAAGTTGAAGATATGTTTTGTCATCTTTTGAAGAAACTTGAGGCACAGGATGAGACTCTGAGGGGGATGAAATTTGAGATCTCCAGTATAAATTAAAACACTGAGTCTCATTCTATTGCCATCAAACAGCTTGAGTAATAGTTTGGCCAAGTGTCTACTCAACTTAATCATCAACAGTGGGGTACACTACCTAGCAACATAGTTCAAAATCCTATAAATGAAGGGTTGTACAAGGCGGTTATTACTTGTGGTGGCAAGAGCACCATTGATCCTCCTATGCTAGTTGATGAGAATGATGTTTGAAATGAGATAGTTATGGTCAAAGATGTGGATATCGGAGGTGATCATAGCAAGGATAGAGTTAATAAAGTTGGTGTGTGCCATAGAATTTGAACCCATTCGTAGGCCTCCTCCTATCTTCCCTAAAAGAATTAAAATGGGGAAGGAGAAAGGCAAGTTTGAGCACTTTCTCTCCATGCTGAAATATCTCTCCATCAATGTCTCTCTCACTGAGGCAATGGAAAAGACTCCAGGGTATACAAAGTACATGAAGGACCTGGTTAAAAAGAAGTTTATTATGAGTTAGGAGCTCTCCCAAGAACTTTAACATTGCAATGCAATTGCTATGAGGTCCTTGGTCCAAAAGAGAGAAGATCCTTGTCCTTTTACCTTACCCTGCACCATTAGAGATGTGGAGTTTGAAAGGGCATTATGTAATCTAGATACCAACATTAATCTAATGCCCCTTGTGGTCGAAACTAGGATTGGGAGCCCCTACTTCGGTGAGCATGTGATTGTTAATGGCTGACTGTACGCTGAAGAAGCCTGTGGAAATACTCTATTATGTACTTCTCAAGGTTGAAATTTTCATATTCTTTGTAGACTTTGTGATCCTAGATTTTGATCCAACTTAGATGTCCCAATCATCTTGGGAAGGCCATTCCTAGCCAATGGTCGAGCACCAGTCGATATGGAAGCCGGTCAACATAGATTTCAACTGAACAATGAAGAAGTTATCTTTAATATATATTAGTATTTGAAGAGGCCAAATTATTTGAAGAATGAGGTGTGGGCACTTGGTGAAGTCTGAGTAACTACGTTGTCCTAGTCGTGCCGCAACAATAAATCTAGCGCTATTGGTAGGCAACACAAGGTATAGTTGTAGCTTTATTTTTTTCAGTTTGTTGACTTATAGGTAGATTATTTTCTTGTATATTGGTTGTAATTTTGGATATTCGGCTAGTTGCATATAGGGTAGCTGTGTGTGCTATGAAAAATGTGCAGGTATATGGCTAAGTCAGCCATTCATGGCTGAAAAAGCATTAGAAAGTGCCTCTACGACTAGTTCTATGGGCCGTAAATCACTCTACGACCTGTACACGATCTCATAGACATTTCTACTGAGCTAAATGTTATCACTCCTATCCATGATCCAAGTTTACAATCCATAGAGACAACTACGAGTCGTGAATGGGGCTCAAGGAGCCTAGGTAAGTTTTCTGAATTTTTTGACTAAGTGTTGAGGTCTCTATGATCAACTCTATGAGTTTTACTTTATATGACGACTCGTAAACTTGTCTATGAAAGTCGTTCCTTAAAATATGGTTTGGATGGTCCATTAAACCACAATTCATGAGCCATAAAATACTCTAGAGTCCATAATCGAGTTTTTGTAGAGTCTAGGCCAATCAATTTTTGACTGACCCGGTCAAACTATAAATATTGGGGTCAAAATATTTTGACCCCATTGAAGCCCTAATTGATGAACCAACTATTAAATGGTTAGGTTGAGAATTCTTATTGGGAATGGTTGAATTAGACCTCAAACCATATGTCTAAATTCATATGATTATTGGTTAAATTATGGATGTCCATGTTTCAATATATGCTTAGAGCCGAAAGTTGGTGTAATTGCCTTAATGGTGTTTTGAATAATATGATTGACACTCTTGTAATCACTCACAATTGAATTGAATTGAGTATATGTTTTCTATTTTTTATGTGATGGCATGAGTTGATGTTTTTATTGATAATTCGTTCAAAACAGGGTCAGAATGGTTGGGAAAGCATGTTTTATCATTTTCGATAGGCTATATGTACTCGTCATCGTATTGGGGTATTTGTTATAGTGTTATAAATCATCTCTGTGTGTGTGTGTATCGCTTCGATGCTGGTAGAATAGGATGAAAAATGTTGTATGGGTCCGTATTAATGGACTTAGAAATTCACATGACTGGGCTTTTGGGCCTACGAGGGCCTATTATGGCCCATGGATCATTCCACGAGTCATAAATGCACCTTGTATAAGATTCCAAAAACATAAACTTTTTGACTACCCATCAGACGAGACATTCTACAAGTCATAGAACACTTTATGGCTTGTAGAAATGTCTCATTTATCCCTACCTAAAATTAATTCAGACACTAGAATCATCTACAACTCAAACTATGACTCGTAGACCTTTTATGAGTTGTACTTGGTCTCGTAGAAGCCTTTTCAATGAACAAAAAATTGTGAACACTATTTTATGAGAGATTTCTATGGCTTGTAGTTTCAACTATGGCTCATAGAGGTGCTTTCGTACACCCTTTTACAACAAAGTCTCAAAGTTATTTGTGCATTTTATTTTCTGATCTATTGGGGCAAAAAAAAGTTGAATAAAAGTCCATATTGGGATGAGCAGACCCTTGCCCTAAGTGGATCACGAAAATAGCTCAGTGTCTGGCCTGACCCAAAGGCTAAGAGACTACAGACAAGGGTTGTTGTGTGAGACTTTTCTATAATATAAATAGTATGGCATGTTATATAAGGAATATGTGAGTTTTGTATTGGACCTAAGGACAATAAGGCTATTAATTGGTAAAATCAAGGACTTAAAGTTTCAAGTCAACAGAATCCCCTAAATACACATTCGAGATTAAAGAAATAGTCTGAGTGATACCTCACCCTTTTTGGAAAGTTTAAATTAAGTTTCACTTTTTGGATGGGAATAAGAGTGCATAATTTGCTAATAATTGATCTTTAAAGGGTATTTTAATAGCACAAAGGTTACAAAGGTTATACGTTAAGTTTTGGAATCATGAAAGTTGCAAGAAAAAGGTTGACCAAAGTTATCGTAAGTTCCATTAAGAAATCCTTCTTAAATTTGGGTCAAATTTATCAGGTCATATCTCCTAAAAAATAAGGAGTTTTAAGATACATGACCTATCAAATCGAATACCTATGAGTCTTTTTTGCAATGCATAAAATTGAGTATCAACCAGAACTCATAATAAAAAAGTTATGACCATTTTACCGTGACTGACCGAGCAGGAAACTGAGTCATGGGTCGGGTCGGGTGAAGCCCAACTTTATGTCAGCTATTTTGACCTTTAAATGCTAATATTGTGCCATTTATGTCCTAAAGTAGTAAACTAACTGAATAAAATGCTCTCAAAAGTTCCCTAAATTATTTAGGTAAGTTCTTTTATTTTTAGCGTTAAAATTCACCCATAAGCCTAGAAATATGTGTCTTACACTTTGTAATTGTCTTCCTTCTTATTAATTGAGTTTGGGCTGTTTTGGAGCTATCAAAAATATAGTGTTCTTGCTGGTTATTCTTGGTTTACAGTTGGTGTGTTCAGATAAAAATCATGGGGCTGTTTTACGATCATTTTTATAAACTTTTATGAATATTTCCTCATGTAAATACTATATATCAAATATGTCGATTAGTGCTCAATTATGAACTATTTATAGGTGGCTATGAGTTACATACATATATTTGTTACGAAGCTTAGGATGTAAGGAACAATTTCATGAAAGAACTTTGGGTAATTGGGTGATCGTTGGAAAGGCATGTTAAGGCTAAGCTCCATTCCTCCTTTTAGCACGAAATCCGAGAAGTTACCCAAATTGTCAAATGCGATATCTTACTATTCTATTGCTGAAATGATCTCCAGTGAAAGGCATTGGGATTGTAACTGACTTTTTTTCATGATGGTATTATGTTTACATCCCATTTGCTTGCTCAAACTAGACATTTCGTATATATGTATGATTTTGTCGATTTTGCTGACGATCTATCCATATGTTTTAGGTGTTTCTCTTCCTAGTGTAGTGTAATTAAAATAAATGTAAATTATGAAAGGGATGTAGTCTTCATGACCAATCCTTCTTATATCTGAAGCACTTAAAAAAGTAACAAGTTGATTTCCATTAATCTCCAATATAATGCCCTCTTTGAACTGCTAAGGCCCTTGATTACTTCTAAATATTTTCTTTTAGTAATTGATGTGGAACCAAGTATAAGCATTATTTTTAGAGTTAAGGCCTTATTCTTAATATTGAGTTAAGTTGTCAAAACTATTCGAAAGACATATAAGATCACACGAGACGTGTATATGCTATGACAATGATGATGATGTTATGAGGATAAGTGTACCAATGAGCCAAGATTTGTTGAATTTATGTTATGGCTAATTGTGTACATTCAATATTCATATCATACATGGCATGTTATGCATGAACTTCGAGCTATAGTCAGAGGTATGGGGCCTATTTGACCAAATGATTATATATATATGTGTGTGTGGTACGGATGGCCACACGTTGCCAAATATGATGCTGGTTCGCTACCGGAACAAACCACCATTGCTAGCATTTGGTTGGGTATGGCTAAGTTTTGGACATGAAGGTAATCTGAATTTCACTTACAGGTCGTATTTCTAAAATCCCTTTTTACTATAGTTATATATGACTTTACTTCCTGCCTTACATACCAATACATGTTTATTCGTACTGATGTCTCTCTTCCTGGGGACACGGTATTTTATTTCATCCATGCAAGTTCAGTAGGTATTCTGATTTACCGCTACACTAGGAGCCCAATTCAAGTGTAAATTGGTAAGCTCTACCTCTTCTTGGAGCTTTCGCAGTATGCTTACTTTTTATTGTACAGTTAGGTATAGTCGGGGCCCTATATCAACAATATTAGTGGTTCTCTTAGAGTCTATTGTGTACATGTTGTTTTGGGTTAGTTTCTTTTTGCCTTTCAGTCTCCAGTCATAGAATTGGCATCTATATATAGTGTGTGCCTGCACCATGTTGTTACAGCCTTGTCGGTTAGCTAGTACTTTACTGTTTTAGTTTAGCTATCTTAATGTTCCTGATTTATTGTTGACTAGGTCATGACATAGATAGTCTAGGCTTAATTTTAGACATTGTGCTATCTGATTTTTTGGCCCCTAGTTAGTTGACTAGAATGTTCAGTGATTTACTCGGCCAATAACGGTATCGAGTGTCAGTTATGCCTCCCCACATTTTAAGGCATGACATGCTGCCAGATATGGGCATACATAAAATCTAGTCATTCGTACTCCCTAGTTTGATGAGGGAGACCACAACAACAGCAGCTTAATTCATATGACTCTGTCTAGAAACAAGTCTAGCTTAGAGTCAGGCTATGGTGACGGGTCGGAGAAAGTGTCCTTTGTCGTGCCATGGGCATTACCATCTCCACTAGTTGCTCTTACTAGTTGGTAGTGTGTCATTAATATTTAGAATATGTATACAGAGGACATGTAGACTACAGAGCAGAGCAAGCCAACCCGCTCAATCTGTGAGGAGCCCTAGGTCATCTTAGATAGACTAGATAGTGCCCCTGGTCTCTGCACATGATGATCATATATAGGCTCTAGTCGCTGAACAAATCGCTCAAGAGGTACTCCCCGACCATGGTGAGGAGGTTTAGTGCATCATATGTAGCAACTACCCACAACACTCTTCTCAGAGGAAGAAGCCCCTCGCTCAACCCAGACTGATGCAGACTAGAGTGTAGGGCCGGTAGGTGAGTATCTTGGAGACTACCATCCGTCGTATATTATTTGGGCCAGACTTCCCTACCCATAGATTCACAAGACAATCACCCACAGGGTAGGGTAGATGAGGGACTTGACCTTGATGAGTGATACAGATCTCAGAGCTAGCTTGATCAGATGGATGGCCAATTTGATTGCTGAGCATGGTTCAGAACATACATGGGTAGCCATTCACTCAGAGCCTATTGTCAAGGATTCTCTTGGTTTCCTCTGGGAATTTTGGTGGTCAATTGTTAGATCACGCATCAGGCCAACACTTCCACATAATACTTTGACGCTAGAGAGTACAGTGCTAGTTGACAGTATCTTTGCTGGCTATGATATAGATTAGGCCCAGTCGTTGTTGAGCAAATCCATAAGGTCACATTAAAGAGGTCTACCTCCATCCCCTTTCCATGCTAGATCGATAGACTCTATCTAGAGTTAGGAGTGGAGATTCTACACTAGTTGGACTCAATGATTGAGGTCCATCACACTATGGATTCCATCCTGATCAAGGTTTTCGATGAGCACCACGCCAGTCTGCTCCCGTGCAAAAGATATTCACCCCAATGCCACTGCCTGAGGTTCCACCCACCACCACTGCTTCTGCCATAGAGCGTAGGCCCCCATAGACTAAGGCAGATGAGGAGATGGGGTCCACTACTACTCCTCTTACACTATAAGCCACTTCATCACAGACTACCCATAGGCTTGGTTTATGTGTTTGCAATATCTATACAGGATATCGCGTAGAGATTATCACATGCTAAGTCAGAGTTGACTCAGCTGGTTTGACATATTAGGCCTTGGGTCTGCCAAGTAATTTCAAAGTCAGAGTGTTGCATGCATGCATGCATGATCGTTACTATTTTTTACTGTCTTTCTGTTATGGTACTTGAATTGATGCGTTCGAGATGAGAGTAAAGCATAGCCAGAACGCGGCTCGACCATAAGATAAGATGATCATCCAGACAAAGATCCAGCAACTCCGGGCTGACATGATAGCAGAATTGGCAGCACCAATGACACTACGAGAGACCATACTCCCGGTGCTGATGATAGATCTATTTTCTCTTGATAAGCACACAGAGCCTTCCCTTGGGAAGAGGCCTCACATGGATAATGATCTAGATATCATATGATTTCATATGGGGATGACATAAGAGAAGGAGCTCAATCTTGTCTTGGAAGAGTTGAGACAGGAGAAAGAGAGACGACATGCTCGTGAGCTGAAGCAAGTGAGAGGTGTTTACCTTTTGGATAGAGTGATACTACTTAAGAGGCCATACTGCAGGTTAAGGATGGTAGACTCGGCCACACACTAGTGCTCAGATTCCCAGGTATGTCCCTTTTGACCTCGATACTTTATTTTATTGTGACTGTGTTAATTGAGGATAATGCACCTCTTTTTCAATGGGGTGTGGGTAGTTATGGACCTCAGTGAATTCTAAGTAGCTTGGGTCCATAACTACCCCAAGTTTTGAATCCTAGGATTTTTCATGCGTTTGTTCTTTTTCCCCATGGATATTTATTTTCATTTAATCCGGAATGTTTGGAACATTTAGGTAGTATTTGTAAAATATTGTACTGATATTTATGGCATATGTATGTTTTTGTGTTTTCTTGTGAAAAATTGGATGGAATTTGTAGCATATAATACTGAATATGTATATTAATTGGATTAGAAAAGGATTTTAGATCATTGTTGTTAAAAGTCTACTTAGCCTAAATAACCAACCAAATTTGTAGAATATCCATTAATCCTATTGTTTGAGCCTGACATATATTTATTCTTTGTAGAAAACCTAAGTGACCTAGCCTTACTAATCATAAAATCCTGAAATTGGCCCTTGTCCTTCCTTGAACATTGTGCACCTTGACTTAGGCAAAAAGCTTAAGCTGAGGGTGGCTACCAAAAATAGCCCTGATTTCTAAGAATGGATAATGTGCTCCTCAACTCAAGCCAAAAGCCTATGTTGAGGGTAGTTATTGTAAGGGTAAAACATAAAATGAGGGAAAAGTTAGTGGTACAAGGAAACGGAGAAAACGCATGTGCCAGGTGCAAGAAAAATAAGTAGTGTCTTAGTTATGAGCTAAAAACAAAAATGAAGTGTAAAAGCAAATAAAAGTTGAAAGATAAAAAGAAAACACCCAGAAAAGCTTGAAATAGGAGAAAAGGGAGAATTGGAGTGAAAAGTAACATTATTGGTGGGGAAAAAATGTAGAAAAACAAGTGAAGAGGAGGACCTTTAAACACTATGTTCCCAAAATATCACACTAAAGCCCCCTAAGCCTATGTTACAAGCTTATAAAGTCTTAAAGTAATCCTAGTCCAATTAGTCAAAGGTCTTAGTCATGAGTATAGGGACAAGCCTATGGTATTAGTGTGATATCTAAGTATCTTTTGTGAAGGTGAGAAATTTTGTAGAGCCCTAAGATTACTCATGAAAACATCATTGAGAGTGATATATGTGACTTCTTTTTGTGAGGGCACTTGCATTGCATTGTTTACATTAGACTTATTCTGTGATTGTGGCTTATTTATAGTACCTCACTTGTCATACTTGTACTGGCACATGCATTAGTTTATACTGGTTTGCTTAGTACCTATCTTATTTTTTTTCGAAAAGTGATATCGATATCTGTTATTAAATTTGATAAGATATATGCCACTAGGTAGATGTTTGTATGTTACTGTACTACTTATATCGATTGAGTCCATCACCTGAGGACATGTAAAAAAATTTAAGTTGAGGGTGTTGATACGTTGTCAAAACACAACACTTTTGATACTTAAAACTTGGAATTCTATGTTTCAATGTGATGTTAGTGGGTTTTATGTATTTTTATATTTGGTTTGCAGAATTCTAGGATTGACATTAATTTTGGGAAGAATATACAGAAGTTGCTGATTTTGATGAAGTATGAGACCTTTTACGAGCTGTAGAGTACTCTACGGGTTGTTAAGTAGGTTTTGTTACAATTTTAGTGAGGGGTTGATTTTTCAAAGCATGTTCTACGAACATGCAGACAAGTCATGAATGATTTTACGAGTCATAAATCAAGCCTAATGCCTTGAAGATCAGAGAAAAAGGACTTTTTGAAGTTTCATTAGATGAAGCCCCCTATGGGTCATAGATCCTTTTATGAGTCATAGAGGGGTATCATATAACACAAGTCCACTATTATAGCAACAAAGTACGAAACCATGTTGCATTCCATGGAACACAATACGTCTCGTAGAAGTAGCTCTTGAGGCGTGTGTACCTAGTTATCCTATTTTGTTTAGGACATGTATTTTTGAACATTATAAATAGGTTTTTTTGTTATTTTTCTTAGAGAGTTTGAATAGTTGACAGAAACACTTGTACTCTTGATTTGATCTTCTAATTATAATCTTCTGATTCTTATTGAATCTTGGATTTAGTTGTGTTTAATTCAATTGTTTAAGTGCTCTATTATATTATTCAAATCCATGACTCTTGAATCTACACAAATCATTAGTAGCTAAATCCATAACTAGGGTTGTGGGAGCCATGAAGAACTAACAAGATAAAAATGGATAATTCATAATTCTTGAGAAGTTTCATGCATGTATTAATTAGCTCTCTTCGTCTTACATGTTTTCTAGTGGTGGCCAACATTAGAACCCACCTAGCATTACTGAGTAGACAAAGGTAGTGATGAATTGCAAAATAGATTAATTATCTGGATTTGATTGATGTATTCTTATTTAATCAATCGAAATGGGCCAAGGGTGGTTACTGGGACAATAGGTAAGGGTTAAAAATGTCACACTGCGAAGATGGACCAAGTCATGTAGTGAAATTCACCTCTCACCTGGGCCAAATAGTTTAGTGAACTTCACTTACTGTCCTGTATGCTACATATTAGGAAAGAATCAGGCTACCTAGTGATACTGAGTTAGGGAATCATAGGGAACACAATACCCTAGTTTCTCTCCATATTGGTTTAAACACTTATGTTCGTTAGGAATACTTTTTAGTTTGTAGTATTTCATTGGGTTCGACCCTAACCTTGGTTAGGTTGTATTTCTTGACAACAACCGTTTTACTCTTAAAAAAAGGGGTGTAACTTGGGAGACATTACCTATTCATTACTACCTTGATCCAGTAAGTTATACCAAGTGAGTTCTAATATTGGGCACTTTTAAAAAGCACTCAAACCAAAGAGAATTAATTAATACATGTATGCACACTTTTCAAGAATTAGGAATTATCCAATTTTACCTTGTTATTCTTCAAGGTTCTCAGCCCTAGTTGTTGATTTTGCTACTCATGATTAGTTTAGATGCAAGAATCATGAATTTGAATAATATGATTGATCATTTACACAATAGAATTAAGAATGATAAATCCAAGCTCTTCACGAAGAATCACAATATTGAATTAAAAAAAAAGATAATGTTTCACATGTGTTTCCTTCAAGATATGCTATTCTCTACTATTTTGAATTGTTCCTTATGAAACCATAACCTAAAAAACCTATTTATTGTCTTTAAAATATAAAAAAAATGAAATAGAATAATTGGGTCGGCAGGCTGTACGGGCACTTCAACGGGCCATATAAAGTTCTATGGCCCGTAATTGGGGCTTCATTGTCTTCATCCCAAATTCTGGGGTTTACTTCTACAACACTCATCTATGAGCCGTATAAAGTTCTATGGCCCATAAAGGGTTTTGTCTGCTAACCTTTTAGCAAGTTCCCACTTTTTAATACTCAAGGTATGACACCAAGTCTACAGCTTATTTGCATGTTCGTAGGCTTAACTTCACAAGATTACCCTTTAATGAAATTATGCACGAAACTAATTCTACGGCCCGTCGAATTTGTCATGGCCCATGAAAGGTCTCGTGAAACCTGAACATTTACAAAATCTGCACACTTAGCCCAAAAATTATGCCAACCCTATAATCCTACAAAACAAACATAAAAACACATTATATACATTAACATCGCTTTGAAAACACACAAAATTTTAAGTTTTAAGCGTCAAAAGTATTGTATTTTGACAGTACATCAATACTCTCTACTTAAAATTATTTCTTGTCCTTAAGCGAGACTCACTCTACATAAGTAGTACAATAACACATAGACCTTAATCTAATGACATACATTATATCAAACTCAAACACAGATACCCACACCACATTAAAAGCACATCAGGTAGCTATCAAGCAAACTAATACAGATCAACATGTGTGACATGCAGTTATGACAAGCAAGGAAATTTTCAACAAGTAATGCTCACTGGGTTAGACTAATGTCAACAATGCAATACAATTGCCCTCATAGAAAGAAGTATCATATCTCTCTCATGATAATATTTTCAGATTCAATGCTTAGGACTATGCAAACTCATTCACTCCTAAAAAAGACATTCAAATAACATGCTCAATATGATATGCTTTGTAATGCCCTTATAATTGAATAATGTATTATCTTTCAAAATGGTAATCTATCGTGATAAAATCAACCCCAACTTCATAACTCTTTGACTTGAATTTGTGTCATTAGAGAAATTGATTTTCTTGGATCACCAAAAGGAATAAGGGTGGGTTTTGTTTTAGTGCAATTTATTTACAGTTATGCAATAATATACATTAAACAAGCCTTAATAATGAATATTAATGTGAAAGGAAGCAAATAAGGAATGAGAAAAAGGAAATCTGTGCAGACACCTTATTGGACAGTTTTCTTTTAACTTGCTTTTATTATAAAATACATTTTCCCCATATTAAGCTGGTTTCAAGATCATATAAAACCTTATAAACTCTCTTGTAACCTTATATTTGACAAAAACACATGAAACAAATCATTTCCTTGGAGCAAAGTTAAGAAATCCCTCCCCTTGGAAAGTGGTTGAATTCTATCTTCAAATCATACCTACAACTTTTATGTATTTATGAAATTCTAAATTTGATTTTATGGTCTCAAAAATGGGGACAAAACACAGTGAAAGTTCTGGCCAGTTTTCTATCTGAGAGGCCTTTTATGTACTACTATTAGTATGTTAATCATATTTTGAAGTGTGAGCTACATTTTATGATGATTTTTGGTTCTTTGAAACCCTAAGATATGAAACTACAACTACTATGAATCTAATTTTGTAGTTATGGATTCAAAATAATGGGTGTAAGTTAGGACAAGTATTGTCCAGAGTTTTGACATAGGAAACCCTGCAGGCGCGCTGTTAGTTTTTCAGTTATAAATTCTTCTGCAAAGGGTATTTTGAAGTAATTATTGATTGTTTGAAACATATATTCATATACTAGTTTTTTCGTTCACTTATTTAAATTTAGTTACATGACAAGGCAGTAAAGCTGCCGAGAAGAGTGTGATTTGCAGAAATGAAGCTTGCTTTTAGAATATTTCTTGTTAGTTTTTACCTGTTGAAAGTGATCAATGTTAAATATGCATTTAAATTATCAGTAAGGTTCTCACCATTTTGTACAATCTCAAGGAAATTGATTGAAGAAACTGATGTCGTATTGATCCACGACTTAAACTCGGTAGGGTCGATTGCATGCTAAAAGGTTCAGGTCCATGTAAAAACTTGCTCTTGTTCTTTTGTTACTTATTGAAACATTTGAGTGATATCTTGGCATCTCAATTATGTTTTTGTCTTTTTTATCTGGTTGTGTTGATATATTTTGAGACTTGCAAGGAACTCGCTTAATTCGCCCATTTGTACGAATTGTCTGATCACTTGACATCTTTATGGACTTTGTCTTTCTTATGGACATAACTTTGTCACTATTGTCATGCCTCTTTTTTTTGATCAACTTCCATCTTGACTGTGAATTTATTGTTCATCCTAAGTATGGAAGCAATCTATTTTAAGCATGAACTAGAAAATGACTCTAACTATGGTTCTTAATTCTCTTAATTATTGGGTTTTATCCCTATTGATTTAGGTTATCATCCCTTCATGATACTTGATTATTTTTGGTGTGAATACATGACATACATATGGAGTGAACATGTTGTTTGACTATCTTATAAAGATACTTCCAGGAACTTTTGACGCTGACCTTTAAATATCATACTTGATATTGTTTATCTATTTGATCACTTGGTCTAGTATTACATTGTATTTGTCTTGCCTTTGCTTAAGAAAGGTAAATTGAGGAATCTAAAGTTTTCGAATTTAGCATTTACACCACTAAGCTTCAGGCTTGGTGAATGATGTTTCTATCGTAGGGGATACCTGAGAAGATGCTTGAGGATGGCCATTGAAAATAATTTTTTGATATTGTGTAGAAGATCACATTTGCATCCATACATACATATTGTAGTAGTTTTAGGACATATACATGAATCTCTAATTCCATATGTATGTATAAATTTGAAAAGCTAGTGTAAATTATGAAACCCTAAAAGCTATGAACTACAATGAACTTTTGAGATAGATTTCATGATACCCAAATTTGGGTTTTGGTACTACTTTGGTAGGTTGATTTTAAATTGATTTACTCATCTTGTCATACTCTTGAATTGCATGATTATGAATAATCACTATGTGCCCACCAAGTGTTCGATGAAATGTCTAGTCAAGAATTCTTAAGTTATTTACATGTTTTACAAGTCAAGTAACTTCATGATGACTATGGGATTTCAAGCATGTATTAATTTATGAACTTGTCTATGATTTTACAAGTTACAAGTAAAGCCCTATTTCAAGATTTTACCTCTTGTTAGTCATTTATATTAAACCAAGGGTTCATGTATGATTGTTTACTCTCATGTTCAAGTTAGGCTCATAATAGAGATCAAGCAATGTTTCAAGAGATACTTATGTCATGTTTCCATGTTTCTTATACAAGATTTGATTATTTCAAGTACTCCGTGGGAATCGACATAGCAGCAATTGATCCTTAAGATGGGGGCTCGACCCAAGGGGTCCTTATGTAAAGTTTTTTGTCTCTAAACTATGTTCCACCATAGGATGATATATCATACCATTGCTATACTAGTGGATCCATCTAGTCATGTTATCATGCTAGGTTTGCCTTGGCAAGTAGACCACACCTTGCCGGGGGGTGTCATGCCCCTTCCACCACACCAAGGGGTGTCATGCCTTAGATTCCAAGTGGTAGCTACTTGGTCTATGTTGGTTACGGTCTCCTCCCACACATATATTATATTCTATGCAAGTTGAATGATTTACAAGCATGTTTTACTTCAAGCATTGATCATGCATGCCATATTGAAATTATGCTTATCTATCACCTATGATTGTGCATTTTGACAATATTGGTTATTGTCTTGTTGCATTTTACTCCACATACTTAGTACATTCAAACATACTTATGCATACTTTATGGATATATGATATCACCGTGTGGGGGCCAGAGCTCCTCTTGATCATCCTCCACGTGGCTAGTGAGATACTTCGAAGATGAGCTTTGGTGAGTCCTCAAGTTCGAGGACACTATCTACTTTCCCTTACTATTTCAAGACTTCTTTATGTTGAACATTTAATCTTATGAGGGTGAGCCTGGATAATGTCTTTTCCCCTGCCCCATTATAATTTAGAGGTATATGTTGCATATTATGATGTATTTATGATCTAAGCTTGACTCTTTACGTCTTGATTTTTATTTGAATATATCCCTTAGTCCAGCTTCCCCATTTATTCAAATCTCTTATGATTGTTATTTATTTTGCTTCCATGACCAAGGATATCTGGATGATATGTCAAGACGCTTGTTTTGATTGTCTTCAGACTTCCCACTAGTCATGTCATATCTAGACCCTAGGCTTGGGTCGTGATATTCTCAAGTTGTTTGATGGCGATAGAATAAGATCTAATTTTCTAATTTATATTGAAGATCTCATATTTAATCCCCCTCAGAGTCTCATCTTGTGTCTCAACTTTCTTTAACATGCTGTCAAATATCACCTCAACTCTTGAACTACAAGCACTAGTGTTACGGCTGTGTGGTGGCACATAAGGAATATTTCTGCAACCATCTCTGTGGCCCCAATCTGCATCTTTGCCTTGGCCTTGATTCCTGTCATAGTACCCTTCACGATTGTCTCTAAAAACTCCATCCAGATTAAAGTTCTAACCTTGGTTTCCTTGGCCTTGGCGCCAATGGTCCTGATTGGAGCTTGGGCATTCGTCCGAAAACCTCTTGTCTGATCAATAAAATAAGTGTCCTCATCATAGTAAGAATCATCATACATCGGTGCTCGTGAAGGCTGATAGGCAACTACATTGACATATTCCTAATTATGCTTTATCATCACCTCTATACCTGTGCAGATTCGAGAAAGCTCTAGCATAATCTCTTTATTTTTATTAGCTTGCTCTGAACTAATACTGACATGAACTTTTAGTAGATACTTTGTCTCTTTCCCCAGGCACGATTGGTCTTGACTGCTCTCTCTATCCTTTTAGCAGTCCTTGTAAATGGTTGATCTAAGAGCATGCCCCTATAATGGTATCAGCACAGGCTTGACTATTTTCATCAAGGGCACGGTAAAAGATCTCTACCAAGGGATCTTCAAAAATTTTGTAGTACAAGACACTCCTCAAATATTTAGTGAATCACTCCCATGTAGTACTGATCGAGTCACCAGGAAGTTGCTTAAAGTTGTTGATTTGATCGTTCAACTTCAGCTTATTCGATCTCTGGAAGTACCTCTCCATAAAGATCCTCTTCAAATCAGCACAACTGGTGAACAGACTCTATGGGAGCTTAGATAGCCATAGCGATGCATTGCCTATCAGAGACAATGGGAAGATACGAAGTCACATAGCATCCGTAGATAGATTATGTGTTTATATTACACTCTTATAGACAATTGTAACATTGTGTAGATAACAATGAGGATCCTCTAATGGTAGGCTTGCTAATAACCCATGATTCTGCAACATCTGAAGCAACCCACTCAAAACAACAAACCCTGTGTCAGCTGATAATGGTGGCAACACAATCGCTCTAGTCACCTCCAAAGCCATAGGGTTCAGCCGATATTGATTCCACTGATGAGTATTAGCATTGTAGTTCTATAGCTATGGAGCAATGTCCTTAATAGAAGGTGGTTTTTCATTGTTGGCATTCTCATTTTGGTTCAAAGCAGCATCAGCATTGATGTTTGTATTCTCTTAGATCATTCTTCTTAGTCTTCTTTGGATCTCTAGGTCAAATGGAGTCAAGGTATGCTCGACATTGTGTGTTGGGCATACACCACACTTACACCCTAAAAGAAAACAAAAATAACAAGAAACATAAAATGAGAGAAATAAGGATTAATTCCCAAATTACTTGAATTAAAGAAGTCTAGCCATATTACCCAACAATGGTGCCAAATTCTTGATGTCACCCAAGCTACACGTCATTTTTTTTACTTAAGCGGTCATTGTCAAGATATAGAACCTTACAAAGATTAGGGTCGAACCCAAGAGAATATGGTAGACTTGGAAGAATTCAATGATGCAATTTGGTTTATTAACCAACTTTTCTTCCCAAAGGGAGGTTTTGTAATAACAAATAAAAAGTAATCCTAACTAACACAAGGGTTTAATTAATATGGAGAGAAACTTGGGTATTGTGTTTCCTAGGATTCCTTCACTTAGTATTACCAGATAACCAAATTCTCTTCTATTGTTTAGCATGCAGAATAGTAAGTTAAGTTCCTCAAACCCTTTGGCCAAGAAAGAGGCAAACTTCACTACGTGATTTGGTCTATCACAACAGTGTGGCATTACTAAATCTTACCTTTTATCCCAGTACAACCTCCCCTCGGCCCAATTTGGTCCATTAGATGAGAAACATTGATAAATCCTGTTAATTAATCTTTTTCCCTATTCATTACTACCTTGGTCCAGTCAATAACGCCAGGCAGTTTCTAATAGCGGCCACCACTATAAAACATGCAAAACAAAGAGAATTAATTAATACATGAATGCACACTTTTCTAGAATAATGAATTAACCAATTTTACCTTGTTAGCTCTTCATGCTTCCCACAACCCTAGTCATGGATTTAGCTACTCATGATTTGTATAAATGCAAGACTTATGAATTTGAATAACATAATAGAGAACTTACAAAATTAAATTAAGCACAAGAAAATCCATGCTTCAAGGAGAATCACAAGATTGTAATTAGAAGATAAAATTAAAGTGTACAAAGTGTTTCTCAAACTCTCCAATGATTTTCTCTATTGTTTCTTACTCTAATCTTGCTGAATTTTTGAACTCTTCCTAGAAAAGTAACCTAAAAATCAATTTATAATGTTTAAAATACAAGTCCTAAACAAAATATGATAATTGGTTGGCATGCCTCATGAGATGCACTATGGGTCGTATAGTAATTTACGGCCCATAGTCGGGCTTTCAAACTTTGTTGATACAAATCTAGACTTGACTTCTATGACACCTCTCTATGGCCTATAAAATGTTCTATAGCCCTAGGGTATTTTGTCGGATGAAACTTTAGAAATTCCTCTCTCTATGATCCTTAGGGTACGAGACTTGATCTATGATTTGAGAAGTGTTCCACGACTTGTTTGCATGGTCGTAATCCAAACTTCAGAAATCTACCCTTCACTTGCACTGGAAACCTCCTTCACGGCCTGAGAATACTCTACATCCTATAAAGGGTCTCTTGGATCCTCAAAATTAGTAACTTCTGCATATTTTACCCAAAATCAATGTCAACCCTAAAATCCTGCAAAATAAACATAGAAACACATCAAACCTACTAACATCGCATTAAGAACACACAAAATTTCAAGTTTTAAGTATCAAAAGTATTGTACTTTGACTGCACATCAAGTACCTCTTCAAATGAAACCACAAATCTTCTTTCACTTCATCCTAGAGGGAATTTGTGCTTCTGATATCCTTTTGGGCAAGAGGAGCAAGTGTTGTCACCCTTAGGTAACTTCTCCGATGCTTCTTTTTTTCGATTGTCCCAACCTCTCGAACATAGAAGTTCTTATAGTGGATCTTCCAAGTCGATCGAAGATAGAAGATCTTTTATAAAAGAAACAGACCGATCTTTTATGGTGGTATAATTATTACTTGCTCTTCTTATAAAGATACGGACTGGCGGTGGTTTGCTATAGCATAAACCTTTTCATGCTCACTTGATAATATTATCTAATGGGAGTTTTCCAAATTTAGATGGCTTATTATGGTTATACCTAACCTTTACAATTAACTTTTACACATTACGATCAAAGCATTTTGTACGTTTTATAAGGAGTGGCATAGATTATGGTAAATTTTGAGCCACAAGCTTTCCTAGTAGCTTTGAACACAAGATGATTGCATCAATGTGTTTGTTAGGAAGAGTTAGTCTTCCAAATACATTTCCTTAACTGTGATATGATTGACCCCTCCCCCCCCCCCCATCTTTTTTTACTTTCTGAACATAGCAGAGCATGAAAGTTGACCTCTTTTTTAAGGACATAATCTTCCTTTTATTTGGATAGGAACCAAGCTCCTCAATATTATCCTTGACTTTTTAACCAACCACATTAGTTGTTTTGTTTGCAAGCTTATCATACTTAGTCAATTTGACATCGTCAAGTTTTGGATCCTTCACAATATAATTCTTCAGATAGAATTTTGCATCTACAAAGTATGACTCGACTTTAGTGAAATGGTTATCATCAGCAACTATTTTGCTTTCAATTCCATCTTAAAGATAGCTCAAATATTGATAATAAGGGGATGAGATAATTTTGTTCTCGTGTACCGAAGGCCTACCGAGCAATATATTATACGAAGTCTTTGTTCTGATCATATGCATCCATGTGATAGACTGCAAATCACAAATATGGATTTCTAACTTGATGCATCCAATAGACCTTTGTCTCCTTGATTAAATCCTTGTATTAACGTAAGACTTTTTCTAAGTTCCTCAGTCGAGATGCTCAGTTCTTCTAATGTATAGATGGGCAGAATGTTAACTCCAAATCCTTCATCAATCATAATTTTATTTATCCTCTTCTCTAAAATGTGACCCACCATGATGTAGTTCCTCACTAAATAGAAAATCATCCTCTATAAATATGATTATTATATCACAAGTATATACTTCTTGAAAAGAGAGTTCTATAGGCTTCTCAGTAGATAAGGAGGACATTTTTTATGAAGTTTTACCCATTGCTTCTTCTTTATCCATGGGAGACACCTTTGATGAAGTTTCACCTAATGTCTCTCCTTTGTCGATATTGAAATATAAAGTGCAGCTGTTGTCTTGGATAGTTTTAGTGTGAAACCAACTTGGCAAGAACTCTCTAGAATATGGTTTCTATTAGTGATACACTTCCACCTTTTCTTTCTTTGGACACTTAACTAAATTTTTCTTGTTTGGTCTCCTCACTATCCTTCCTCTAGTCGGTTTATTAGATGATTCTCTTCGTGAACTTGTTTTTTATATCTTCTCCTAGTCACATGAATCTAACCTTCATCATTATCTCTATCAGTTTGGATTTTGTATGACTCTAATGACCTCTCATTTTTAGGGTTATATATTTGGATTGGGTCAACCGAGCCAAAAGTGATAGAGATTTGGATAGAACTAGCTTTCTCATTATCAAGGACAATCTTCTTTGTCCTAGCCATTTGCATGACTTTTTCCTTGAAGATGAAATATTTTTCAAGAAGATGACCCAAAAGTCCATGACATTTGCAGTAGTTTGGGTCATACGTCTTTCTCATTTCATCGGGCCACTTCATCTCTGGCAACTTGATGAGATTTAGCTCAGCCAATTCATCAAATATTTGAGAAGTATCAAAATCCAGAAAGGAATATTCTTTTTCTTGCATCTCATTTAAAGTCAACTTTTGATTCGGACTTCCTTGAAAAGTTGTCTTCACACTTTGCTTCCTACTTTCCTTTGTAATGAACTTCATGGGTGATGTATCCACATTCATGGATTTGTTGTTGTCATATTTAAGCCTAAATTTGCTTTATTTCTTCGGTTCTTGCTTATCATTTCGTTTGTGATGATCATGGGCAGGCATCATATCCTTCTTTGTAAAAGACATAATTAACACCATGTCGTAAGCGTGAATAGCGAAATCTTTGAAGGACTTAGTCTTGATTCTTTGTAAGATATAGAGAATCCCCCAATGCGTTCCTTGGATACACATTTCTATTGCAGAAGCTTCACTATATCTATTTTTGCAATTTAGGCTCGTGTTCCTTCATCGATTTATGAAGTTAATGACTGGTTCACCCATTCTTTAGTGAGTATTTGTTAGTTTTACCATGCTCACTATATGCCTTGTGCTATATAAAATATTATGAAACTCATGTTCTAGTTTCTTCCAATTGTTAATGAAATAAGACTCAAGATCCGTGTACCAATTAAAGGCATTTCCATTTAAGGAGCAAATGAACTGTTTGACAAGATAGTCTTCATGAGGCCTAACATTTTTACATGTCTCCATAAAGTGTACAACATTTTGCTTCGAATTTCCTTTTCCCTCGAATTGTTGAAATTTTAGAGGTTGATAATCAACAGGCATTTTAAGGATATCGATCCTTGTAGTGTAAGGCTTGGCATACATATGGGAAGACTTCATACTTGTGTTTGATGGTCCTTCAATGAACTCCTTTAATTGATCGAGTGGGATCATTCCTTCAGTAGAAACTGGCATCTTTTTTATAAGGAGTGATTGTTTTACAAGATTTTCAGTCTCTTCAGTTTCAGTACCCTTCCAAGTGCATGGCTAGATTTCCCATCTAGTAAGTCATCCACCCTATCCATCGACTTATCGATGCAAGAATCTTAGTGTTGCATATGCTTAGCGAATCCTTTAATCATCTTTGCCATGTTTGCAAGTTTTTCCTCTATAGATAAAGCTTTAGTTGTTATCACTTGCATCATTGTTGGAGGCATCAACGAGTAGCATGGACTATGGTGAAAGTCGATCTTCAAAGGGCTCATATTATGCGATGTATATGGAGAACACTCATTGGATGACTCATGGTCCTTCTTTACTTTCTTTTTTTTTGTGGTAGAGTTCTTGGAACCAGAGAACTCAAGTAGAGCCAAAGTCTGCTTGATCTAGTTAGCAACACTATTTCCCCCTTTTGATGCATCTATAGAGGACCTTGCTCCTTTTGGGGTTGAAGATCCAAAATCAGGGGTTGGTTGAGACAACACTCCTAGTGTTTATTGTCCTAGCATAGTGGATTTTCTCCTTGTAATCGCTCTCACTTTCGAAAGTAACACCAAGGATTTCCTCCATTTCAGCGAAGAACTTGGAGCCAATAGTCTTAGAGTAAGTTAATTGGGAGATCTTCTTGGAAGCCATTTTAATATTCTTTGATGCTTAAAAAGTTGAGATGAGAGATAGAGATTGTCCCATTGAACATGCCAAAATTTGTAGATGATAAAATGTGCGTAGAGAAAATAATAATTGAGGAACAAAAAATTACAACAATCACAGTATTTTCAAAGAGTGAGTTCTACAATCTCTATGAATCATCTGAATCGTCTTTTCAAATATAAAATCAAGGGCTATTTAGCTTGATCTGGATTCTTGTAAAACTTGACAAATTTGATCTTTACTGATAGTTGAATTCAAGGGCATTCGGGCTTGATCTTGAATTTGATGGTCTTGATCTTGATTTACGGACTTGATGAACTTGAACTTGAACTTGAACTCAATATGGATTTGTTCTTAAACTTAATCTTGACCTATATTTGAATCCAATGGCTTTTGGACTTGTTCTTGAATCCCATGGTCTTTATCTTGATGCGTTCTTGAACTTGAATGCTTGATTTCTTGAATTCTTGTTACTTGTAGAGAAATCTGTAGTTTTTGATCCATGAGCTCTCTCTGGCTTCTTGTTAGAGTTCTTAATGTGAATTCTAAATTATGAAGATCCCTATATATAGTTGTAGAATCAGGAATCATGATTTAATCATACTTTCTTCCAGCCAATTAGATGTAAGGTGACATTGCTTAAAAAAAAGTGATCAGGATAGGTTTCTATTCAAGTGATGTTGTCACGACCCCAACCCTGGTCGTGACTCAGTACCGATAGGGCACTTAGGATAACCTTAAGTCACTAAGATCCCAAAGCTAGTTCACAAATTCTGCCGAAATTTCGGCAG